>JAHDVE020004032.1:0-32564 GCA_022606495.2 Halesus radiatus
TTTTACAAAATTTGTCAACTAGAAGCCTAAGAAGTTAGCATAAATTTCCCTTGGGTCTAAGTGAAAAAAAAACAGTTTTTCATTTGATTTTCATGAACAATCGATCAATCCCTGAAATACAGTAAATGTAGATAGATAATCCTAAATATTTAATACCTTTTTTTTACAGTACGGAGGCTCTGGGGGAAATAATTTCCTTCAAGGCCTATATCATATTTGGAGAGGCTGTGTAGAGGGTCTTTTAGAGGATAGGAAGGAGTGAACTCGGATCTTGAAGAGACCCATGTTGTAGAAGGGAGGAAACGCAGAGGCAGGCAGATCATTCCACAGCTGAGCTGATGAACACAAGAACGAGTCGTAGAATCGACCCGTTCTCATTTGACAAATGTCAACCGTGTGCAAATGTTAGGCACGCATTCAAGGCGAAGGGATCAATGACGCTTGTTCCTTAGACCATCTTCCATCAAAATACCTGTAGAACAAGGACATCATTCCCACCTGACGTCTGTGCTCCAAAGATTGCAATTCGTTTGTTAAGATAGGCGAATCTTTCAAACGGACCGCCCGTTTCTGCAGAGTCAAGGGTTTTTTTCAAATATTTTGGGGCTCCAAGAGGCGGTTGCCAAATTTTAATTGCGTTTTGTACCTAGCCGATGAATTAGAATAAGAAGTTATATTAAATAATGTGACCTGTATGAAGAAGACACTGGTAGATAGATTTTTATTTTTTTAATTATGGTACCCAGTATTTACGAAATGATTAGATACAATGTAAACCTACCGAGGAAATGTTACATAACCAACTCAATCACGTCATAAATAATACCCATTTAGTCTATCCACCGAACAAAGTTGCAAGTAAAATGTAAGTAATGGATAGCATCACGCGAAGTCATTAAACCAAGCAAAACTCAAATAAATACCGTGTAACCTCAGTTTCCAAATCGTCTGGTGGTTAGATTATTTTTACCAGGCATTACTAAAATGCGAGAGATATCACCGAGGAGTACCAAGTCCAGCAACTTTTAAATAAGTTAAAAAAAAATATATCATAGCTTACTTAACAAAGATAACTTTGCACTAGCCAAAGGAGGAACTAACGACATAAAAAAACAAATAAAGTAACAATTTCAGCGCATAAATAATAACCCTATATTTAATACAAATGACTAGAGCACAATTACAATACTCGTCTCAATTTGAATGAAGGATTAATGGTTCCTAAGCATAAAAACAAATATGGACAAAGAATTTAGAACACATGATTCCTAGTTGTATAAATATGTTACCGTCTGAAATAAAAAACTGTAATAAAACTAAACCATTAATAAACACATTGAAGACTTGGCTAGCTGAAAGAAGCTATTTGTATTAGAAATAAGGAAATATTATTTTATTTAAGATTTATTGCTGTCGTTTATGTTTTTATTTTATTTCATTTTTTTTAAATATATTTTTGCAGAGTAATATTCTTTATAAATATTTATGTTTGAAGCTTGTTACATATGGCTTGTATGTTTTTATTTTATATATTGTTTTTTTTTGTGTTTTTATTTTACATATTTTGTAACCTTGTCTGTAAATTTTATGTTTTTGATAACAAGCTCCCGTTAGACAAACTACAAAAAAGTAGTTTATCGGGACTTTGTGAGTTGTATTTTTTTTCTGTTGTAAAATTAATTTTAAAATAAATAAATAAATAACGTAACGTAATTGGTACATATCTAGATCTACCACTGAAACGTGCAGTATATAATACAATGTGTGTGTGAAACAAGAGACATAAAATAACAAAACCCATTTTTGTCGCACGACGGGTTTCGAACCTGCGATCTTTGGATTCTTAGCAGAGAATGTTAACCGCTCAGCCACGGGTTTTGTCATTCATAAGCTTTTTTGGATTTACAAAATGTAAACTAGCAACGGCACCGAATGCAAAGTTATTTTTGTGAGAGAAAGGAAGCGGAAATGAAATCATTTCGGCGCTTCTGTATTTAGGATCCGACTCGAAGGACCACATTTCCGTTTCGCGTTGTGACTACGAATGATTATTAAATAATAATCGCAGTATTTTGCCTAATGGCGTTTTGATGCGTTGATGACATCCATCATAAGCGTCGCGTCACTATGAATAAATCCAGGTTTATATTACATTCCGTAACTAACTAACTAACTAACCAACCATCGGGCCATTTCTCCGAAGGTTAGGCTGAGAGGATGGAATGCAACAATACTAAAGTAACTCGAAAAAATAACGTTTTAACGTCAGTGAACAACGTTCTAAATTTATCGTAGCTTAATTCACACAAGGAGTATTTTTAAGGCAACGCTTTTTGTGTCATCCTTATTTTTAATGGAAAAGTAGCGAAAATCGTAGCCTAAAGATTTTTTCGAGCAGTTTTCTCAATGTACTAAATGGTTTTCAACTGAAGTTAACCACAGAATAGAGATAACCTGACAATATTAGAAAATCTCCTACTACCATCACAGTAAGCGGAAGATGTTGATTGTGTAGTGATGGAGGACTTAGCCAGCAGAGGAATTGAACTGACGACGCCTGGGAGAGCCAGACGCGACGCAAACTCAACCACTGACCGGTCGATAATGCAGTCAACGTTTGAAAGGAAAAAAATGTGATCATTTTTGCTATCAAATCCCCGGTCTGCTAAGAAAACTATGATAATAACGCAAGTGTCTTGTGCGTTTATTCTTTTTTGGAAGTTCTCTTCGGGTTGTCAGTCCATCTTATCTGCGGAAGTTTTTCCAATCAAGGATGCCATCCGAGGATTTTTGTTATCCATCGTTTTGGTACGTTAGTCGTGTCACTTGTCCAGTGCTGAACATTGGCATGGTTCTTCGCGTGATGGTCATTATTATGATAACGTCTTTTGTGGGAGTTAATTTTAACGCTCCTTGTATACTAAACGTGTTTAATGTCAAACCGATAACTGGGAGCGCGGCTGTACACTCCGGTTCGAATGTCTGCGCTCGGTGTGAGTGTGAATGGCCGAGCGAAGACTCCTACACTCCCACGCCAAAAACCATCGGCCTCGAAAACTTGTACTCTCTTGCGAATAAGGCTTAATTTAAAATACGCCTCCTCCCAAGGGTTAGGGTTGCAGCGGTATCGCCACACTTCTACCTTTAATTACAATTTCAGTTTTGATTCCTACAAAAATTCATGCTTTCTCTTGGAGTTCGATTCCGGTTCTTTTTAAGGATACGACATTGTCCTTATCCTTGGTGTTAAAAACATTTTGCTTAACTGCTGTTCCGATGTCAATGACAATACATGTTTAAAGGAGTCTGTAGTTTAATTACCAATTAATTTACACGTGTGGATAATTATAATATTTAGAATTGAATCTCTTTTATCTGACATTTCGGGCTTTTGGCACAGGTACTTTACAAACATCGCAAATTCGTTAATTCGGTTAATTTAATAGCATGATTATACTTAAATACTTATATATTAAGTTTTTTTTTTTCAAAGTTGCATAGCCTTCAATAAAATACATACTTTAAAATATGCAACGACTTATATTTTTACATTTAAATGGACAATTTAAAGCTCGGTAGCTCATGATGGAAATATGAATGCGAGCTGAAAATAATTGCGTTGACGTAGAAATTCCCAAAATTCATGATGTCAGAGCTCCCCGTTAAAGAGTTTTTGTGTTTCGTTAAAATAAGATTGTAGGAAGGTACCTATACATTATCATCTAGTGATGTGATCATACTAAATATATATATATATATATATATATATTTATAACCATCCGTTCGTAACACTTACACCATTTTTAACCAATATTTGGACTACCGCCAGATTTTTTCCGTTTTATAAACGTTCGTCAGATTACCGGTCGTTTGACAGCTGTCAGTTGTTGCCCGACGATCGCTTATTTGAAACCGTGCACTATTTTAATTAAAAAGACCATATATAATTTTGTGTTTGTGAAATAGATTCCTCATCGAGCAGTGAAAGAGGTGACAAGATAACGGTCCGTTAACGAAACGGTTCGTTACGTAACAGAAATTTGGTAGTTCGTTTAAAATGGATTCCTCGTCGAGCAGTGAAAGCGATGACAAGCGAATGGCAATTATTCAAGATACAAAAAAAACGGACGGATAACGGTCCGTTAACGAGAAACGGTTAGTTACAAAAATTTGGTAGTTCGTTTATAAAACTGACTTAAATGTTATTCCTAGAGTGCACACAAAAAAACATAAAAACGCTTGTAACCAATCTTCTATTTATGGAGTGTCTCTAATCATTCAACGTAATCTATAATAAATAGCATTGTTAATAATAAAAAGTAGTATAAAAAAAAAACAATTACTTTCTGCACACAAGTTGTTGAAGTGAACCATAAAATTCTTTGATGTACCTCTACATGAAATGATATCACTGTTGACCCAACTCTTTATATTATTATAATTTTGTTTGCATCGTGTGAGTTATTTTATAATCGCAGTGTGTCACTAATTTGCACGCGCGTTAACTTTTGTGTTTACTTGCCTTTTAACGATTTTCTATCGGCCAAAATGACGCAATTCAACGTTGTTCAATTTTGCATGGTTGGATTTTACCTATTGAAAAATACTTGTCGTGTTTTTAATTTTTCCTTAAGGTGAATAGAATTCAGAGCAAAACTAAAGAGCGTCAAAAAGTCGTGTAGGAATAGAGATAAAAGACTTGAAAACCTTGTTTGATAGCTAACCTATTGTATCAAAAGCAGTGGCTAATCTCATTGGGAATTCAATAGCAGATCGAAAAAGTGATAAAAAATACTATGTTGCTCTTTTACATATTACATTTTTTTCCCATAAATCTAATGGAATTTCATCATATCACTGCACCAGAGATTAGCGACCTAACAACAAGAAACAATTCGGCGATTCATTAAAACATCCGTAACTATTAAATAATATAATGTCGCAGGTTAAATAAAATGATTATACGAGTAAATAAATAAATAAAAAAACACAATTTATATAAGAAACTTTACTGTTTGTTTTCTTAATATATAAAAAAAGCATCATCTTCAGTAATAACGACTTAAAACGCGATAATCATAGAAAAATCTGCTGATTCTTGCTAAATACTTTTCCGTACAAATTCGTTATTCAAAACTTCATATAGCTGCGCACACGAGATTGCATTGTAGATTCCGCACGACTACACGCTCGGCACGATTTCCAGCAGAAGCGCCAAGAGAATGACAATGTATGAACTATTTCTTGAGACAGAAAGCCCCATTGACACCGAATGGTAAAATATTTTCTAATTACACTATTGTGAAAACTTTTTTGCCAACCTGGTGAAGGAGAAACAAAAATACGGTTGTTGGGAGATAGTTAAGTCACGTTTTGATTCGGAATGGTGATCTTATCTGTGCAGAAGATGTTTTGGGTATTATATTTATATTGTAAACAACAGACAGACGGTTAACATAAAAATTACAAAAGAATAATATAAAGAACAAATAATAGCGGTTCAATATACATACAAGACATAGTAAAGAAAGGGTCAAGTGAAAACAAAAAAATGATTAAGGTTTTCTAAAAAAGAGAAGTGAATAATGATGTTAAGATATCATCCAAGTCTTGAAGAGACGTGGGAAAAACAAAAAAATAGGTCCATTCAGATAGAAGAATCCCTTATTTTACTAACCTATTGTAAAATTAATTTGTATGAAACAGGCCGAGAAGTCCCGTCCGTTCAAGGATACAACATACATTTCGAAGAACTTTTTACGCGTTACACCCGTACTCGATACTGTTTACATTTGACGTGTAAATACGTCACGCTCGGTTAACAGGTTAAGTACTAATTATGAACGCGTTTAAATTTTGATTTACCAGCACAAATACCTTTAACTGACGGATTAACTGTATTCTTAAATTTTAACGTCTAAATTTTCAACCAATTATTATAATACGCTTGTTTCTCCATGGATACGTTGTTCGATTAATGTAATGACGTCACCGGCACTCCGCAAACAACACAATAACGAGTATCGGCTTTTATGGAAGCTGTCAAGACCATTCTGGCAATATTCTCGCGGCCCACTCGAGCTGCTCATGTATTTCCAAAGAAATTCACCCACCCAACGTAAAACGTATCCAGCGGCGTGCACAGAGCTTTTAATCAGGGTGGGGCAGTAGGAAAAACAATGAATTAATTATAATTTCTTCAAAAGATTGATATTCACTTTTCGACGTCATTATTAATAAATTAATTAAAAAAATACTTTGTATTCACCACTTTATTAATATAAATAGATATCAACATGTTTCGAAAGCGATGCTTTCTTCATCGGGAATATATAGAATACAAATATATGTAATTAACGAATTAATAGATTTTTTTAAAACTTACGTAGTAAGTTTTTGCTAAGAATGAGATTACCATTTGGGGATTGCATCAAATAATCGTTTCATGCGGTATTACACACCAATTATAGGATAAATAAAATATATATATTTTTAGACCGTACAATTGCAAGAAAGGAAGTCAATATGATAATCATTTTTGTACTAATCAATAGCAGCACCAACAGATGGAACTGGTTGCTGCATTTGTAATTATTCGTACAGATAGGCATGGCCTTTTTGCGACACTTATACAAACAAGTCTTCTCTTCAACGTGTATTGCGCACACATGCACATTTTTTTGTGTTTAGAATACATGCTTTTGACACGTTATAGTAGGACGATGGTGGGGCGCGCGCGGCGCTGTGATCCGTAGCTGGAACTACGTCTTTTTGAAAGTATAGATGGTTTTTTTTCAATATTTTAACATTTTTTTTGTTATGCGTGTAAGGTAAGTCTGTACTAATGTGCCTATATAGAATGCACGCCTTTAAACGTAAATGTATACGGTGGCGATGTTTGGATTGTTCAGTTAAACCAATTATCTAGGCGATGTTGAATTTACTCTGACAACTTGACTATACCGGGATCCTCTTCAATTAAGGCTATCGATTTCTCGCACACTTGAAATCATGATTTCTTAACGTTCATAATAATAAAGTACGATAAAATACTACGCGAAGAACGCACCTTGGTCTAAATTTAAAAGCCACAGAGAACTCTTTTTCAATAAAAATGAAATGAAACCTTATATATTTTCTTAATTAACCAGAATTTACAGAAAAATCATTCATAGTATTTATTGCGTTTGTAGAATAAAGAGTGTGTATTTTTGGACGATGATCGTTAAAAAAAAATTACGAAAAATAAAAATCCGAAGAAAGATAACATTATTTCATAAATCATTTGATTTCTCGAGCTTTCTTCGGCGCAGTTTCGCACTCGTTTTATAAATAAAACGTACGTGTCTAATTTTGATGTCAACGTTCAGTGCCTTCCGCATAATTGGTAATCAGTATGCTGACCGCACCTTCTGCAGCATGTCCTGCAACTACTCTGTACACTTTACAGTTAACTTTGTGATCCACATTTGGGCGTATCGCTGAGGAATACCGCTCGATTATCTCGGCCTCGCCATCAAATAACTCGTTGCACATCAAATGAAATCACTTTAATAACTACCTACTAATCTGGACTCTGAAATAGTGGTAAAAGTCTAAGAACATTTCTATTTAAAAGGGGCTACAAACTTTAACAAGATGTAAAGCGTCCTTGGGGTGATTTTAGTCAAAAATGACAATTTTTATTTTGGTGCTAACTACAATTTTAAACCTTATTTGATCATTGAAGAAGATAATATTAACAAATCTCAAATGGTAGAGAAAAAAAAACAAAGAAAATAAAAAGGTATCAGTCGCATCTGGAAACTAAACGCAGGACCTCTGTCTTGTTGGAATAACGCTCTTATCTTAATAATAATAATAAGAAAAATTTCTATAGCGTATTTTTGTGAAGGTTCACCTCAAGTGCGCTTTATACTAACTAACCTAACCTAATATAATTGTAAAATAACAGATATACTACATAATATCTGTTATTATAGTATGTATATATGCAAATTAAAACTATGATATAAAATATTCATGAGCAGATATTATAATATAACAAATTCGAAACTAAAGGTGTAAATAATCAAATATAAAGTAGGTACAAATAACAACAGAGCAAGACAAAATTGTATGACATTATATACAAGGTTTTTCACTGAATACTAAGGGAATTAAATAACAAGGGGAAAAACTGCAACTAAATAAACTATGGAAGATTAAAAGAAAAAATGTCCTCAAATTCTGTTTCTACGTACATGAATTTATGTTTTATGTCGGATAGGATTTTTTGAATAATTTTGTTTTCAGGACCCGTTTGAACTCTGCTAAATTCTGGATGTTAGCAATATTTGGGGGAAGCTTATTCCAGATGACCGGGCCGGATATGCGAAAAGCGCGATCATAGTGCACGGGTTTATTTGACCGAGAGAGTTCAACACTAATCAGTTAGCAGCATTCAAATCTGATGACCTCTTAATGTTTTATTTTACGTCATTTTTCATCGATATCAAATTTAAGACTTACGAATATTATCATCAATTAATTTCCATATTATTGGCTGCTGTCTTTTTGTATGATTGCAAAGTTCTACCCAAATATATTTAGAATCTAGTGTCCCTGATATACCTATCCGATTTGTATTTGTATGGGACATCTATTGACTTTTCTATGAGTCTAGAAAGAATATTCAATTTATTGAAACAACTTATTGAAGCTTATAAAACCTCATTGTAATATTTAATCATTGAGGAAGATAACATTATTGGATCTCAAATGAAACATGATAAAGCAAGAAACATGGTTAAACCTCGTTCTTTCTTTCATATCTTAAACATAAATGTTGGAAAATGGGTGGTTATGTAACGGATGGAATGAAAAACGAGATGGAGAAGGAAAGTTGGGAAAATTGCAACGTACTTCTCATTTATTATTTCATTACAAATGTAAAATAAAATGTGAATTTGCGCAACTCAACGCCAGTAACTTTGCATAAAATATGTGCATTGCGGAATGAAATGACTTTCTACGTGAGTAGTTGCTATTGGGTGTTATGACGGCATGGAATAATGCTCTCCCAGCCCGAAATATGAAAATAATCTGATTATTGTCCAACGCATTCACTGGACGATGGAGTGGACATCTTCTAATGCGGCAAGACCACCTCGAAGTCTCGAAGGCCGCCTTGACAGATGTCATTATTCATTTTGGGACAATTCAAGCAGAGCGCTATGTCTAACAAGCGAATAACAAATGTTAGAATAATATTTTGTATGCAAATAGAAAAGTTCCGTGTTTCATATGATATTGTATCAGATATTCGGATTATTAACGTGGGTGACAAAATTGTCTTATATATAGAACTAGCTGTAGTACCCGACGTTGTCCAGGGTTATTAATGGTTTGGAGAAAAGTTTTGAGGTTTGGGTGTGTTACCCTTACCCCTGCTCCTACCCTTACGCCTAACCCTACCCCTAACCTACCCCTACCACTATCCCTACCCCTACCCCTACCACTACCCGTAATAGGATTATTTTGCGACAAAAGACTCACTGATAATGTTTAAGGTCAATACTTACATAATATTTTGGTTAAAACTACGCAAATATCGATATTTTTAAAAAATGTCGTTCGCCGAATCAAGCTTTCGGAGTAACGGGTCATAAAGCTTGTAATTTTATGAAAGGCTTGACAGAATTTAGAGCTAAACTCAACAGGTATTTTTTAAAAACTCCCAACATCAAGTGAATCAAATACTTAAATCGGGTCTTGCCAAAAGTTGAAATATCATAAAGGGTATTATGTTGATATTAACATGCATTGTGGAGTTGTGTGGACTATGCTTTGCTGTATTTTAATTCGGTAATCCCACTCAAAGTGGCAAGAGCAATGGCGATAAGGCAACCGGTATAGAGTAGAATTTATCACCACCTGTCAAATTCACCGGCCGGTTTGACAACTTACTAATAACATTGATAATGTCGTTCGCTGTGCAGAATACATAGCAAAGATGAAATTACCCGACAAACAAAGAGGCTTCTATTTAATAAACCTGGATAGGTGGCTGAAAGGCGTAGAGGCGAACACCGTTTTGTTTTAATGTCCCCACTAGAGTCATGAGGTAAACTTATACGTTCCTAACAAATATATTCGTGAGAGATCTCATGCACTATTTTATGCTCCGAAAGCGAGAATTTCTATTTACCAGAACTCGCCAATCAGCGGAGCGACTCAACTGTTCAACGATGCTGCACTGACCGTTGATATTTTCAATATTTACAATAAGTGTACAGACAATTTTGTGACTATCTTTTTAAAATAGTTACAAAACTGTCCCCCATACTTTTTTATACTTTTTCTGTCAACCTTTCACTTGTTGCATGTTTGATTCAGATTATCATCTTCAGTATTGTTTAAATCTTTAATATACAAATGTTTACTTACTTGTATTAATCGTTATTCCTAATACTTGTCTATCTATGCATATTTTTTACCATTTCTCATTTATTGTAACGTATATTAATCTCTGTAATATATTAGTGTACAACTGTTTTATGGAGACTACGAAAAATAAATAAATGAGGAGTCAGTCGCGTTTTTAGGGATTTCGTCGCTGGAAAGCCGTAGAAAATCCGCTGACGTAATATTTTTTACAAAAAAAATAGCCACCTCTGTGATAGATTGCCCTTAATTACTTGAACGAATTCAATAAAGGGTGTCCATCAGACAAACCAGACAAAAGCACACACTAATCGTCCCTCAAAACAAAACACGTTTATTCGCTGCGCTTCAGACATTTTTAACTCTTCATACAGTAAGTTTGACACTTGAGTGAAAACCTATTATTGGTTCAGATTACAATAGTTCATAAATATTGTAAAATATTAGTTTTCCAAATAAAATCAAATTAAAATAAATAAAATAGCATAGTGAACTGAAATGAGACAGCAGGTGATGCGCAGAAGTGGAGGGACCTCGTAGGTGCTGCAATGACTCTCCGTATTGAAGAGTTGTATCGCCGAAGGTTATGAATGTCATAACATGTCAGAAACAACGGTTACTAAAGTGTAAGTAAAGATGAATGAGTGGTAAACGCATCTGACTTTGAATCTAGAAGGTACATGTTAGATTCCAACCGCATCTTAAAAATATTCAGATGGGTATCAACATTTCAAGTAAGGACGTTTCCAGATGGTCTTTGCCTACATGGCTTTACATTTATTGTGAAGAATACTGGTAAAAATACATTAGCACTATTAGCAGTAGTCGTCCCACGACAACTTAACATTCACCAATCAAAATACAGAAACAGCTGCTCACTGCAAATTATTTATGCCATTTTCGACCCAGCTCAAAATAAGCACCTCCCTACTTAATCAGAACAATCCAGGATGAGTGGTTTTGATTTTGAATTCCAAAGAATATCTGGCTAATTTCAAATTGCCGTGTCAATATTTCGTTGGATGTTTTTGACCTTTTTGATTTCATCTGCTTTATTTCTTTAATGAAAGTGTTTCAAGTGATGCTGCAGCTAATAAGTGATCCTTGCTAATTCTCATCTCAAGCCTCCATTCCTCATTATTATTTATAACCTTTTTCTATTTTGGGTTCCCTCTCCGATCGATTTAATTGAAGAACATTGGTTTCTTGTCTAACAATTAAGCCAATTTAAAGGTCATTTACACAGAATAATTTTTCACCAATATATCAACGATTCAGTACGTAGAGCATACAAGCTTCTAAGCTTCGTAATTCAAAATTAATATTCATTACACAACACGCAAAGACTGAGGTTATTATACAACACGCTGGTGTTAAGTCTCGAATTATATTATTATTTGGGCTCCCACACGAACTAACTTACCTTTTGGTTATTAAAAAGATTTTTTTTTGCGTCTCTGCGGTCGATACCTTTGGCTATACACATTTATCTATATTTTGGGTATGACCAATGACCACTCCTTTAGAAACACGAAGGGGTATTGCTCTACTTAACCGTTAGAGTGCGGTCCAGCGTCATCGCGCTGTAAGATTTAGTTACGTAAATGGCGAAGCAGCGCTATAGCGCTGCAAATTTCAGTGTGATTTTTGTCGTCCTTGGGGGAGCACATGTTCAATTTTAGAGTGGTATGTTGCGGTTGGCGCGTGTCTTGATAATTGTATTTATTGTTTATCCTGTCAAAATAAATACACCCTAAAGTGAATCGATATTTTTCACCATGTCGGAAGTTAGTTCTATTTCGAATGATCGTAATGTATCAAATTACAGCGGCACTACGGACGACGAGACCTTTGTTCCCATAAACGAATGTGTGCAGCAAAGCAAATGAGATAAGGCGATCCAATCTCATATGCGCTCGCTGTAAAAAGGGACTACATGGACAACGGGAAAACACAATTGCGAAGTGAAATGATCTTATATTTTTGTATATTTTTAAATATTCTTTGTAGTTGTAAATGTGTAGTTTTTTTTTTAATTAGAACTACAATATTCGTAAAATTTAATTCTTTACTTGTATAATTTCAAAAAAAAATCATTAAAATTGATTGATATTTGTCCAAGTTATTGCATTTTTATTGAATACCAAACTTTTTTATTTAAAACCACAGAATATCTGTAGCAATTTATATACATACTTGAAAAATAACCATAACACTAAAACGGTTAAATACATTTTTTTTTATATAACAGTAACATATTTAACAGTGAGTTTCTAGTTGAAATAAATTTCTCTGTGCCAGAATCTCAGAACAAACAAACAAACTTATTTATGAACTCACCTGTGGGGTGGGGCTTAAGTACTTCCTAAATACGGTGGATCAAAAAATAATCTGTTTTTTATGTCATATAACTTTTCGAACCATCTAAGGGTCCTTTTCGGGATAGTGATCTCATTTCTACAGCATTTAGTCTACTTTCATCCTTCCTCTGCCAGTTCCATGCCTCACTTCCATACATCACGGTAGGTATCAGCACTCCATTGTAGACTGCAAGCTTCGCTTCTTTGGACATTATTTTGCCAGCGCTAACCGCGTTCAGTCTTCTATTAGTGGAGTTTTATGCATTTACCCTTCTTTCAATATCCCTATCAGCCTTCCCATATCTCGTAAACATACTTCCCAAATACGCAAACTCATCCACCTGTTCCAAGTATTCATCATTCACAACTATATTGCAAGTATCAACGATGCTTGCATGAAATAAAAATAAAATGCTAATAATTTATTTGTTTATAATTCACTACTACTTGTTCTGGAGAAAGGATGTATCCACGAAAAACATAATAAAGGCGTACAAGCAATGTTTGAACACCTCCCTCTTTCTCATAAACGAAGCAAGTAATATTTAAAAAAATGTTACAGCGTTCTCAGTGTTAGAACCATACAACAATTTCTGCATGTACATCAGATTAACCACATTTTAATGGACCATTATTATTCTCAACGTGATTCTGCAAAATCCTTTCATTTTATCTCTAGAAATAACATAATTCCGTGGTCTTCTGAAATTCTGAAATTCTGATTCCTTTCTTTTTGCCTTCACATTTCATTTTGGTGACCGCATAACTTTATTACGTAGGTACCTGATATTATTTTAGCACCGCATTACTTATCCGGCGACATTAAAAAGTCACAGCGAGAATGAGCGCACAAAGTGAGACGTAAATGGGTATTTTTAGGCAGTGATTTAACCCGTGACCTCGGGACAACCTTGACCCGTTTCTTGGCATTTTTCCTCAGACAACGCTGTTTGCATAATATTATTTTATCTAGTTACCGATTACGCATGCAAAACAGTCTCAATAAATAATATTAAACTACAAAGCTATAGTGAAATATATAATACAGAAACTAAGAATAAATATGTGATTTAATCGCGATTCCGATGCATAATCTTCATTAATAGGAATAGGCGACGGGTAGTTTTAGTCACTAAACAGTTTGAAAGTAAGCTCCTAGTCTCTAGACAGCCAACGAAATTGATAACCTACTCAACACAGTATTTCAACATTTAAAAATTTTGATCAATTTCACAGGGAAAGGGGGAGTTAACTTCGGGCACACGGACACGCCCTCAAGCGTAAGATTTTTTTTCTTCAATGGTTTGGAAAATTTCTTAACCCTACAAAACTAATCTTAGTCGTTTCGACTAACACTCTGCGCCAATCGTGCCAGTTCTGCGTGCCAACTCAGTCGCCGATTAGCGGTTACAGGTGACCGCGCTTCGGGGGTAAGTGCCGCCATTTTGAATATTAAAAAAAAGATCAATTTCGCCTGTAAGCATCAGATATTCTCTTCAGTGGTTTGGGCAATTTATTAATCCTAAAAAACAATTCTTAGTCGTTTCGACTAACAAGCGTGCATTTTATGCTGAATCTCTCTAACGAATGCATCGATAGCGCCAGTTCTCCGTGCCAACTCAGTCGCCGACGAGGACTTGCAGGGAGAGAGACCGCGCTATGAAGGTAAGTGCCTCAATTTTCTATATAAGGCACACTTGTTAATACAGTCTGCGGAGAACACAACCCGTCTAATACTTATCAGATTCTTACTCGCCGGTTCATCGTTAGTATAGATAGGTCGGCCCTATTCCGACTTTACGCGCCACGAAATATTTACACCCCGATTATAAGTAAGGAGGGAGGTATATAAATGTATCAATTGTACAAAATACTAATTTTTTAAATGTTTTATACAAGAATTAACCTTTTAAAGGTGGTTATCTCGTTCTCTGGAATGGTAAAAAATACATATTTCGTTAATATTCTTGAGATTTATGTCACGGCTAATTTTGTTCTCGAAAAGTAATAATCTCATCTTTAATAAATACTATAAACTACAACCTTTTTGTATCATTTGTTTTATAAAATAACACACACGTTTGAAGTCTTAGTCGAATTGACAAATGATTAGTCTTTACGAATAAAAACAATTATTAATATTTTCGTCGCTGCAACGGTGTGCTGCTAAGGCGTTGGATTTTTCTAGTTATATGTTGACTAACTACAGTATTAGCGACCTTTCCCACGCATAGCTCCTATATATAATTAAAACATATCAATTTATGTTTTTATTAAGCGATTACCTTCGGACTCAGAGTCAAATGCTATGGAGGCCAAGATCGATCAGGCGGCGGCACTAGCGAACACCTCAGTTCCTCTTGTATATATGGCGTGCAGCCATCATTAGTCAAGTCATACCATCTCAGCCCAAAACATTGTAATTTAATTAAGTTTTAATCTGGAGTGCCCTACCAGGTAGGTAAAAAAAATCCCTACAAATTAAAAAAAGGTACTACGAATTAGCTCTGAAAGAAAGAGTTTCATTGTAACAAAAACTATATAGGTGCATATCATATAACTAACTGACTAGTCCACCAAGCCGTTTCCCCGCGGGCGTAAGCAGAGAGGCCGGACTGCCAAACAACTCGATATTAGCACACACTTCTTGCTTCATTCACATTCATACATCGTCTCATACATACTCCTCAATTATTCTGACTTCTGACACGGTTCGACTCTAGTATTTGACTCACCCGATCGCGCCATACACTACTATCTTCGTCCATTCGCTCTACATGTCCAAACGATCTAAGCGACCCTTTCTTAATCTCACTCATTACGCTTTCATCAGCCTTGCATTCTTTGCAAATCTCAACGGGTACATACATTCCTGTACTAAAACTTAATTATTTTCCGTCAAATTTGATTTAAAAAATCAAGATGTGACGTAGGCGTACTATAAATAAAAAGTACCTAAGTGATTTTTGGTGTTTTCAAAATTGTTTACGTTAAACTGTGTTGAAATTTCGTCGTAATCGTATTTAGTATATTAGAGATGACGGTGATAAACTCGAGATACGATGCATTGAAATTGCAATCGACATTGTAACACGAATAAAAATACTCTACATTATCTAATAAAGCAATGGATAACAACAGGAAAAATGATCCGATGCGGAGATCTGATTGTGTAATTGTGGCGATGAGATCACTCCTTGTTGGAACACCTTGCCCCTTGTCCGCTGGTCGGTATAATTTCTCCTTGGCCAATAGTAGGTATGATGTCACCTCCACCAGCAGCAAGTAGCTTCTATACACTTCCAGTGACATCTAGTCTTCTACCGACTCTACAGAATAATGATTCAATAATCGACTTGGCCAAAAAGGATGTGGTCGAAATGTGGCAATTTATTAACGATGTGGCCAATTGAAGAATGTAGGATAACAAAATAATTATGACAAAAAAATGGGGTCGGGTAAGAGTCTCGACTATTTGAGATATTAATATATATGTCGCAAACACTCCTTTAAAAAAGATAAGAAAATAAGACAAATTTGTATCATAATTTTACCACACTTTTAACAGCGCTCCATTCAAATTTCGTGCTAAAAAATCACGCGTCCTCATAGGTAATACTGCCCGAGAGCGGGTCCGAAATGAATTCCGTATGTGCGTTATGAATTCAGCGACTATGGGACTTTCTGTCCCAAGAAAAAGTTCATGCAAAACACACTAATGGCGTTTCAGCGGTAAACCGTGCGAGCGAGTAAACCTGACCTGGGAGGTGCGCAGCGCAGCGACTATGAGATTCGTTAACACCAAATTTGTTCGAAGTTAACGGAATAGTATTTTATAAATCAATAGATTTTTTTATATTAAAAAGACGTACAATTTCTTGCGTAAATTGTGATTGTCATATTTAAAACTATTTTTTGTAACCTACCATACAACATTATATTATTCATTAGCCACTGACGTTTTAATGAATCGCCGAATTGTTCCTTGTTGCTAGGTCGCTAACCTTTGGTGCAGCGATATGATGAAATTCCATTAAATTAAGGAAGAAATATATATAATATGGAAAAGAACAACATATGATTTTTCCATATAGATGAGGGAATTTTTTCTCTTTTTTTTAAATCTTCGATTGAACTCCCACGAGCCGCCACTGGTCGCAAATGGGGCGGCTTGGGCATGTATTAAGAATGCCAGAAGACCGACTTCTGCATAAAATACTAATTCCAGAGGGAAGATGTCCAGTTGGCCTGGCGCCTCGGGAAAAGTTGGAGAAACTAACTCCAGAGGAGGCCGCTGAAGTAACAAGACTGGTGCAAATTACCCTAGTGATAACCAACCTCCGATAGGAAAGGATATCAGAGAAAGAAACCAAATTTGAAGTTGATGTCGTCGAAAAGATCGAAGATATTGACCCTTCTGTCATTGGCACGTGGATTCGAAATTATTTCGTTCGAATTTGCACGTTTTAAGTCGCGTTCAAAACTGTTTATTCTATTCCAAATTTAAAACTAGCCAAAATTATGCGCGCCAAAATTACACGCAGGCGCCGGCTTTAAAATAAAATATAAAAAATGGCATCGCATAATCATAAACAAATAAAACGGTCAAATAATGTAGCTTAGGTAATTTCGGACTTTTTGGCATAGACGAAATAATTCCGAAGTATTTATTACGTATATGAATGTTAGTAACTATACATTGCAACGCTGAAATAGTTTTATGGATGTTTCGGAAGAACCTCAGCATTACAATACGTAAAATAACCTCATTAGTTTCACGTCTACCGCTGTAGGTTAGTAAAATACTCAAAATTTATAGCAATGCAAACGATAAGGAACTCCAGTCAATTTTTTTTTTATTAATAATTACGTTCAAACTTAAATACCAGTATATTTCGTTTTTTTTTCTAAAGTAAGTTTTCAGAGTGATGATAATTTTTAAAGTTTCAATTTTTCAAAGCCCGCCAAAACTCTCCAAATCTATGGCCTTTCGGTTTTGATCAGTTTTGAGGTTAAAATGTCAAATGTCAAAACAAGGTGAGCTTTACCGTACACAATTTATATTCTATTCATATTAAATCATAACTAAACATAAGTAAGAACATTATGTACCTTTATAGAAACTTTAACTCAAATAATAGTAATAGTATTGAGCATTAATGTTGTCATAATATCTGTATTGATAATAGGTTTGCTCATGAATAATTTTTTACATTAATAATAGTTTTTTTATTATTTTTTATTTACTATACAACAATTATAGAGATTAAAGTCACCCAAAATTAAGTTTAAATTTCGCTAAAACTAAAAAAATAGATATTTAAAATACAAAACAACATCGAAAAATAAAAAATTCCCTACTATTCCAAGAATAGAATGCGAACATGGCGTCAGATGTTCCAAATTCAATTGTACCAAGATAACAAGGTGTTTCGATGAGATGATTTTTTATTTACTTTTAAATAACGATTTATAAATTCAATAATAAAAGTTCTCGGACAACTGTTGCCAACCTTACGCTGTTTTGAAGTTATGACTGTGGATAATACAATTTAGTCTGTTTTTAAGTGCAATAGTTATAGTTTTGTTTATCAAAAATCAAGTGTTGTGCGACGAAGCAATTACACCCATTGGCAGACATCTGCAGTATTATTTATTGATTATGTAAAAAAGCAATTAATTGCTTTACTCATCAATCACTTTTTTGCATCGAATGTTCGATTCTCTATTCAAATTTGAACACAAATCGTTTTCTGCTGCAAAAAATATACATAACACGTCATTTCATTAAAATTGAAAAAAAAATCATTTAATACTCCACAAATAAAAAAACGATTGAATTTAGACATTTTGACAATACTAATTAAGAAATCATAGCATCATTTATCGTCTTCTAAATTTTTTTTTTCGAATGAGTCCTTCATGTTTTCAAAAAACTAACATGAGATCATTGTCCATTGATGAATAATACCTTATTAATAATTATTATGTATGAACGATAATATTGAAATGACCAAGACCGCTAACGGCATCTAGCGTCCGTATTCTAAACTAAATAATTTTCGGTTCAACAAATAAACATCAATAAATCAAATAATTATACAAAACTATGTTTAAAAACGTGTTTAACTTGATCAACGAAACGCCGACTACGATAAACAATATACATTCGTGTAGAAAAGACAAATAACAATGATTTCGTGACAATACTAATTTTGACAGATAAAAAACATGGCCGCCGCGGGCGTTCCCGCAAAAATGATAAATAGTGGCGCCACCTGCACGCGAAGCGGCCAAGTCACGCCATTCACTCGTTTTCATTAATATTTTGACCTTCACAGTCGTAAACAGCTCTAAATAATTCAGTGAAACTAGGCTGCCATGCTTTGATAATTTATGTTTATGTTGTGTTTACTTGACACACCTGTTCGATGCATGTTGCTATGAATCTTAATAAGCAATAACTTTTGAACAATGAGCTCTGGCGGTCTGGAATTTTTAGGCCAGCTCAACTGTTTTCAGTCCACAACGTAATTTCCGTCACGTGCTATATTTTTTTTAAATGTCTAAATTTCGAATAAGAAAAAAATGCAGTTCCGTTGTGCCAGAATCGGTTGGCGTGTTTTCCCTATAATTTTTCAAAATGTGAAAATAATCTAAAATTAGACTGCACATGCATCCATATATATTTAGATGAGACACGAAGTAAAAAAAAATTGGTTCCACTTAGTTGAGGGTCGTCCCCTCAACGCCCGCAGACAAACCGACATATAACGGAAACAGCCCCGTCTGCACCGCTCTAGCATACACATAGTGAAATCCCTTTCGACGAGATATTATATTGGCAATAGCGACTCTATTGTATAACTCCATGTGCACATGCACTGCCAGAAATCAAAACGTTCTTCAAAATTTTCACCGCAAACTTTTTAATGTTATTTAGTAAGGTTGAGATGTTTCAAACTCCGTCTCATTTGATGCTAACCAAATCGACGATTAGCTTCACTTCTAATTTTTTACATTTTAACGTTCCCCGTCAAACGCTGATTCTTGGCTCGTTTTCGATTTCGATCAAATTATGATCATCAGCCGACAAGCGTGGTCATCAAATTAATGGCAGTGAATTGAGCATCACGACTTATCGCCATCGCAGTATTAAAAATGATATAACATTATATACAATGTAGAAGTGCTTCCTTTAAAATTTTTGTAACGATGAAAAAATACGAATTTTCCTAAGAGTGTCGGCAGAACAGTAACCGGATAGAATAAGATAGTGATAAAAGAGAATATGATAAAAAATGTTCAGTTAGGTTAAAAAAATGTAAAGTAAGTTTTAAATTGCTTTCATAATATTCATTAGGTTCGGTTATGTATTTTTTTTTTTATCTTCTACACTCTGTTTTGTCACTATTCTGTTTCGTGGTGGAATTCGGCAGAATACACAAACATATATAACAAAAAAAAAGAAAATTTGACTTACCAGTGTCACTATATCCCCGGGATTAGCCGTCGCGATCCTTCTCAGCCTCTCGTAGAGCAGGTCCAGCAGGCGCTGGTGGCCCGAGTTGAGCTGGTCTAGCTGGCGGGCCACGTGCTCCGCACCCTGCTCGGCCCCCGCCCCCGCCCCGGACCCCTGGGGCTCCATGGACGGGTGCACCTCCTCCAGCAGCCACTCGTGGTAGCGCTGGCAGCGGGACCAGTAGATCTTCACGCGTTACCGAGTTAAGTGGGTTAAGGGTTAACGGTTAATTTTTAGGTTATGTCTGCTTATAAGATGGAAATAATTTGAACTGTTGCTGTTAGTCATATAACTTCGTCAAAGGAAATCTTCTAGTTTAAGATTCGAATCTTTTACCGTGCGCTGTAGCTCCCCAGAGCCAGTGGGACTATGGCATTATCTAATTGGAGTTTGTTGTGAGGCTAAAGGGGGTTGGTAGAAGAAGGAGATGAGAAGAGGGGGGTTGGGAAGTAGTATTTAGATCTGGCCACCAAACACGGCTAATGCTATTTCAAGCAAAGTTTCGTTTCTAATCGGTGGTTACTAAGAATATGTACCACCGTACCTTACAAAATTAAAAAAATCAAGCACAATTCATATTATTTTCATCTTAAAAATTGCTAGAGCTAAATTTGGAGTGCCTTTATACAAATTTTACTGACAAATTGTGTGTAAAAGCACAAAGATTTTACGAAAGTAAGTATAAATTAATATTATGCAATATTTAATAATCTGCAGTGTCTATATTTAAAAAAAATACAGGGAAACAACATTTACTATCAAAACCTCTCATCCACTTCTTTCATGTATCACAATTCACATAAAACGAAGCTATCATCACTCATCACATCACAGATATCATATTTTATTTACAAAATGATTTTTTTAAAGCCATGCTTGATTCAAATGAACTACCCTAAATAAACCCCGTTTTCTTTATATATTTCAAACTTTCAAAACCAGATAGAAGCATAGGCTTTATAAACCTTAAATTTTAAAATCATTTCAACCACCCTTTGAAAACCTTGACATGCCTCAATAGATAATGTAAACTAAAATAACGATAAATTAATTAAATAATTACTTTGTATTCACCACTTTATTAACCGGCCTACCCATACGAACGTACGCCAAACCATATCCCATACATTCAGGTAAAACTTTTTTTTTATATAAATACCGCACAAGAGTCCCAACTGCCCAACCATCTGGAGCCAGTGAGACTATGGCATCCCCAATTGGTGAATGTTGTGAAGCTGACGGTATTGGGGAGGGGAAGGAGAAGGGGAGGAGGAAGGTGAGGAAATACCTGGGTATTCAGATCTGGTAACCAAACAGAGCTAAAAGCCATTTCAAGCAACATTTCAATTCTGAATGGTGGTCTTTCACCGGGGCGATACTGAGAGTAACTTCCACTCTGGAATGTGCGAAATTTATGTGCGTATTTTTAAATGAATTAATTGTGAAACAGCACAAATTAATTAAATAGAATTTACTTGCGCATGCTGGGATTTGAACCCGCGACCTTCGGATTCGTAGTCGAGAGCCTTACCCCTCGACCATGGAGGCCGTCCATGAAACCCACAAAACATTTGTATACGTCAAGTCTGTTCCTGCGTGATCTCATTTAGTATTTCGATGTCAGCCGAAGCTAACGGATGTGTTCGGGTATTTTTGTCTCTCCCATACAAGTTACGTCACTAGTCACACGTATTGTTATTGCGAAATCTAATGAAAAAAAAACCAATGTTTTCTTACCTACTTTTTGAATAATATCCCAAAGGACGGGCGGTTCATATACACAGATTTCATCATGTTGATATCTGTGTATATTAATGAAGTGGTGAATACAAAGTTATTTTTTAATTCATTTATTAATAATGACGCCACAAAGTGAATACCAATCTTTTGAAGAAATTATAAAATAACAATCATCCAAGATTCCTATGATAAATATGTATGCAAAAACTGATCCCATTTCCAAGCAATTTAAATAAATAGCTACCACTGAACTAACAAAACTAAATGTATTCAATGATCGTTTAATAAATTTCATATTAAGATTATTAGAAGTTTCAAAATAATTAATAAGCCGGAAAATTATGTTTAAAAATTGATAAAACTGTGTTTTGATTAATAATTCCCATAACCAATGGTAGCGAATTTGTGATGTTTTTATTTACAATGTATGGGAAAGTATAGTTCTCAATCGACAGGCATCTCAGAATTACATCGCAGGCAGAAGGTTTAGCACCAGACTCTCAGCAAATTTATAAAGCTGCAATGAAACGGTTAATTTCTGTTTCGTCATTCGGGTCCGGGAGTCGTACAGTTAACATCCATTCACATACAACAGTGGCTGCAGAGATTTGTATGTGCATTTTCCCTGATCCGTTGCATTCAATATCAGGGATAATTCTAATATGAAACTATTGGAAATGTGAACGCACTCATTGACAGTTGACTGAAATGCACAAACCGGCCCTAAGAGAATTGACGCACCCAACACGGTATCACTTCTACATACATAAATACAAACTACACCAGAATCTGCCCTGATGATGGACATTGTAATACTGAAGAGGAAGCGCAACACGGCGTTATATCTCAAAAAATAGACTAACATTGCTTAAAATAACGGTCAGCTAGTTGCAGTTGTTGCAACTTTAACACTGACAAATGTAACTTTTTGGGGCAGAAATGTTGCTTCATGAATAAATTAGTAAATTGAGCAACATGCAATCAATTTTTCGAGTAACCTAAAATAGCATTTATGTTGCTTCATATGAAAAATATAAAGCAACATACGAGTACATACTACTAAAAACATTTGTGTAGAAATAAATTATTTTTAATGTTAACACGTAACTTTTGTCATAGATTGCGTATTTATTTACAATTTGTAGCAATCTGCGACTAGCTCCAACAAACTGTTATTTGTAGCAACACTTCTACTATTAAAAAAAAATCTGTAGAGGAAAGATCTTTCCATAAAAATAGCAATTTTTCTAATAACTTCAAGCGTTTTGAAGCGAAATTTTCGCTATTTCAACCGTATACATTATTAACCACATTTCAATCAACTCCCAATGAATACCGTTGCATTCCTCCAAGTAGCATATGTCATGGCGGTTTTGTGGATAGTGTAGTCATAGTTACCTTGGCCTCTCTAATGAATCTGCCGCCCTCCATGTTAACCTTCTCGATCTTGGGCGTTCTTTCAACAACGCTAGTCAGTAGAGTCTGCAAAAACCCGGGGTTAACAGTATTATATGTTTAGTTGTCAATATATACAGTAAATGGTGTAAAGTGAATGTTAAATATTATATTAAAAATGTTACAAAAATTTCATTATTCTTGGATTTGTGATTTTGATTAAGATTTTTGGAATGAATTATGTAAATACATAACACATATTTTATTAAAAGCGCTCAAAATAAATATGATAAATGTTTGCTGATTTTGAGGATATCTATTCTGTAATATAAAAAGTTAATCTTATAATAACAAATGTAAGCAACCAGTTGGTTAGATCAAAGAAAACTGTTGCAGACAGAGTTTTCCGCCTTCTTATCTACTTATTATGTTTTTGTTTTCATAATTAAATTTAAGAATGAATAAATAAATAAATTAATTAAAATTGTTAATACAGAGAGATGGTCTTCACAGCTCCCATAAATACTAGGCCATAGACCCATTTTAATATTTACTTTGTTATGATATATTTTTGATAGTAGCAAAATCTCTTTAACCCGCGGGGGCCAACAAGAATAAATAAAAAGATATTTTCATAAAAGCAAACACGTAGACATTACCATACTTGATTAAATGACATTTTTTGTCTTGTCGTTAGGTAAAATCCAAAGGCAAAAATTAATATACAGGGTCGACTGCAATTGCAGTGCTTTGTACCGTGATAATTCAACACTGCAAGTGCAGTAATACGGCTCCTTTGGTCATTGGGTCTTTAGCAATGCCTCCAAGTTCTACAACGTGGCTGAAATCTTTGATCATTGTTTAGAGAAAAATCCAAGCAGAATATAATTTTTATAATATTTTTAAATGGGGCAAATGCGCCATCGTATAATAAATTATGTATACATACTTAATTTTTAATTTGTGAATATATTTTGTATATATGATAATATATTGTATTTACAATGAATTATTGCAAAGAGGCAAACAAACAAACTTATTGTATTAATCTACTGGTGATTTCTACACACTTCAGCCTTGAGGTTATCTGATGTGAACTTAGAAACAATTAAATTAGGTTTAAAAACAGTTTAGTTTTTACAACAGTTAAAATTTATCTACATTTGAGTTATCCATGTAATTGAAAACATGCTAATTTGTGAGCATTCTTTTAGTTTGTGTGGCGAAAAATGTACAGTTTTGAAAAAACACCATGATGGCGGCGAAAAATCAATTTACGATTAATCAGTTAAAGGTTAAAAAATAACAATTACAGTCACTCATTTTAGTTTCCACTCGATGAGATTATTGTTGTGAGTTCTAAATGGATCAATATTATTGTTATGTGATTTGTACGAGATACTAAAAAACAAATAAAAGTTAATTTCAAACCGTTAATATCCGTTTTATTGAAAACATGATGCGGTCAAAACGATGCACAGATGTGGAATATCAGAGAAATCTGACAATTTGTACAAATAAACCTAGAACTTTGGCTAGAAAACAACAAGAATATCAATATGCTGGAAGAATTGTCGAACTGTTGAAGTGTACCTAAAAATTTTATATAAAAACTCCTTTTGGTTTTCGTTTCCAGTTGCTGAAAATTTGGAAAAACCATTAATTAGGTAGTTTCGTTTGATCACATGGGTACATCATCAGTCATCTCAGCAAAACCACCCAAAAAAAACTGTAACGGAAGGTCTGCAAAAAAAGATATGGTTAATCATCCGTAATCGTCCGGGAATTTTTTGGACGTAGGACTAACCCTAGTCTGGTCAAGGTTCTCCTTGGGCTTGACCTCTGGGGGCGGTTGGGTCTGCAGCTTGGAGTAGGCATCGTCTATCCATTCGGTCTCCTTCTCCAAGCCGGCCTGGTAGTTCTTCATCAGGTTGTATGCGGCTTCGCAGCTTCGGAGTCTGAAAGAAATTAAATAAATTAAGAAGAGAATTTGTTGTGGTTGATAGAATTGATTGGTAAATTGACTATTAACGGATAATTGAAAAAAAAACTACCACTGGCCACAATACAAAGAAATTAAATTACACTGAAACCGGATTCAGATCAACCAGAATCTAGAATCAGAACTTTTTTGGACATAAAATTGAAACAGTCTACCAATATTGACAGTTTTGTTCCCCATTCTGCTTTTAGATAATTTGCATATCACACAAGATTCAGCGGATATAATTAAGACAATAGATGTGAAATATATAGAAAAGGCCAGGGGGACCCAATAGATTTATTTATTTTGCAAAAACAGTTATAAACACCAATACAATGCAAAAGCGATAAAAAATTACAAAAATATAGATAGCATAATTATATAACATACAGGTAAAACAAACATAGTTTTAAAAAGGTTTTAAGTAGGTACATAATATTATAACATAATAGCTAGTTTGTGCTAAAAATTATTGTAGGTCATGTGGAAAATATCCACACTTCCCGTTGAATTCCAAATTAAAGTAGTAAGTCTTCCCCCAGAGGCATAAAGATAGAAAAGGCTGGGGGACTCAACAGATCTATGATATTTGATAGATTATAGTTACCTATCCACAAGCTGCGCGCAGACATTGTTCCACCTGGTGTTGAGCTTATCCACGTCGCGGTCGAGGCGCTCCAGGTCGGGGTGTTTGGCGGAGCGCGGCAGCGAGGACGTATGCGGCAGGGCAGTGCGCGACTTGTCGGTCACGCGGCGACAGTTGTCCCAGTCGTCGTTCATCTGGTCCACCTGGATCTGCTGTTGACCCACGGCGGTCTGCAGGTGGATGAGGTCCTCGTGGATCTGGAGAAGATGACAAATCAATAAGGACAAACAATGAAGCCAACCATCAGGTCTCAGACAGACAAACGAGGATCTCCAATGAAACCCCATAACTTATAAACAAAATAAGTAAGACGGATGGATAGAGAAAAGAAAAAATGGTTTGAGAGTGACGGGGGCCAACGTTTCTCAACCTTCCTCTATCCCATCTCCATCCCCTTCTAATCCCTTCAACCTCCCAATTGGGGATGATATAGTCTCGCTGGCTTCGGGCAGTTAAAACATTTGGGTGGCGTTCACAAAAATGAAGTAAAATGTCAACTTACATCCTTGAGGAGCTCAGCATCGTTTGGCAGGTCGCTATACTGAGCCAATTTCAGCTCAAACTCAGAGATGATTTGGCCATTCTCGTCCAGCCCGTTGAGGATGATCTCCACGCACTTGAGCCTGAGGGAAAAAGGACAATATATTATTATTTAAGTTAACTTTTTATTTGTTGCAGCCATTTAACAGTCAGCACCCAAAAATACACACTTTGCAGGCTGCTAAGTCAATAAATACTACAAATGATTTATCTGTAATTTCCCTATGGGTAAAATAGAAGATATTTAACACCAAATACAGACTAACACCGAAACCACTCAACTGCACTTAAAACACCTCACCTTAGAATTATATTTATTTTTTTCTTTAAGTACATCAATTTATTTATTTCTAATATTGAAACTGTCAATTCATGGTGGAATTCCATATTAAAATGTTTTTTTTTTATTAAAAAACCTTTGTAACTTTTTTCCACTTATTTATTTTCGACCGGACCGGTTTCACCCTATCACGGGCATCCTCAGACTGGTAAAATGAATACTAAATCTATGGTATATATAGCATGGATGTCGGGAGTGAGTTCCCTGCTTTCTAATATTTTTTTTATTATTTGAAATTTATTTTACAAAATAATACTCGTAAACACTACCATCAGGTTGTATAGAATTTGCAAATAAATCATTTGTGGTATTGCTTGAGTCAGCAACCTGCAAAGTGATGTTTAGTGCCATTTTTGAGTGCTGGCCCTTAAAGTTTATTATTTCTGTACGGACAATGCGATAGGCACTGAAAAGATAATCCCTAGAATGTAATCTAAACTGATTTAAAAAAACTGAATTTTTATAAAATCTTTCGACACTAAAATTGACTCGCTTGTTGAAGAAAGAATTTCGATATATATTATAAAAAATAAAATAAAACAATTTCACTAAAAGTAAACAAAACTTGAGCTTACTTCGGAGACATGAACACGCCCACAACACACTTCTACCAGTTTATCTCTTCAGTGGTACTGACAATGTGGGAGATAATTAATTTTCCTCCCTCTTGTTGCATTAAAAAAATAATAATAAACTTAAAAATGTGTATTAGTTGTCCCATTTTTAATAGATTTTATATCTGTTGTACGATCAATAATAAAAATTAATTTATTTCAGGTAACCCTAGAAAATTGCAATTCTCTTGAAGTTTTGTGTAGCATTTTTAAAAAATTTCTTAAATAAATGGGAAATAATCTTAAATAACAATCACAAAAAAAAAAACTAGTGAAATTTCAAGTAAAAGATCAAACATTTTTATTTATATTTTATGTTTTAGAAAGACCTATTAAAATTCCATGACGCCAGAGTTCACTGTTCGATAATTTCAGTAGGAACATACAAACAGATTTTCTGCTTTATACATGATTATGGGGAAGGACTACTGAACCAATAATTGACAGACAACAAACACCTCAAAGCCAAGAACATACAGTATGGCCAAAAAAAATTTATACATTTGTGTTTTTTAAATAATTTATTTTATTTATAATGTAATTATTAATTTCTGCCAATATTTTAGTTTTTAATTATAATAAAAGAACTTAAAACCCTACAGTAGCAATAGGCAGCCCGCTCACTACAATTCCCCCCCCTTCCCCTCCCCTTCCCCTTCCCCTAACTTCCAAAGTGTTAAATAATAACTTAAAAACTCCATATTCTTAACAGAAAATCTGACCCAAAATACCTAAAATAACCTTCACCTGCGAGAAACGTGGATTTAATTAAAAAAAAACTGTACATTATTTTAAATAGATTGTGAAATAATATAAATTAATCAAGGATTTACACACACAATTAGAGATTCATTACTTTAATAGCATTCACGTCATTATAAAACAATTCACAAAAACCTACCGTCATTAAAAGCGGGGAAAACAAATTTCAATTGTAAGTATCTCACAAAACAGAGAATTTTAATTATCACAATCATTTTCCGAGTAAATCTGTTTTTACCGAAAATATTTATAAATCTTTTCAAACGCCATAAAAATTAAAAATGGGTGGAGGTAAATAAAATCATACAAGTAAGTCGTCTCAATGTGGCCTAACAACAGTTTGAAAATGGCTCTGAACGCCAACACAATAATAAAAAAATAAAATAAAACACAATAATAAAAAAAATAATAAAAAAACTAAAATACTAAAATACGTGCAGAACTTAATAATAACATTATTAAATTTGATTTACTTGAAAAAAAAAATTGTGTTCTTTGAATTAAACTCAATAACAATTAATAATTAGGAAAATATTTACGAAATTGACTAAAAAATGCATGTTTTGTCAAAAACGCCACCACACGACAAAATGGCGTTACAAATCTCATAACGCCAGTGCTTTCCCGTAAAGCAGAAAATGTATTTTGTGAACCAACCAAAGACGTTTAAATATCTTACCCACCTACCTTTTACGTCGTAATACTTCAATTCTTGAATTATTCATAATTTTCATCAGGAGCATGGCAGAATTTTTAATGCAAAGATAACCCGCCGTGAAACAACACACAATCTCTAATAACAAAATTTTAAATTATTTTGTGTAACTTAAACTGGTTTCAACATTTTTAATAATAAAAAGAGACAAACCGCAATAATGATTATTATGAATAAAAATTCTATGCGTACAAATCGTGAAATTTTAGCAGATTACATGAATGTTTATAAAATAATATTAGATATGAAATTATTAACTGCTCTAGGTATGCAAGAATAAAAATAAATAAGTACATAATAATAGATAACACAGGTGGGAAAAAAAAACATATTTCGTAAAAATCCTTTTATTTTGTTAAATTTGCAAACACCATAAATAATTCTAAAATATGTTTGTAAAAAAACTTGTTATAATCAGAAAAAAACTGCTATTAAATTTCATATTCGTAAAAAGCATTTATTTTGTGGCTTTTGATTTAATAACGACCAGTTTCGGAAGTACCCTTCCCTCGTCAGGAATACATTAAAACTAAACTACGATATAAAATAATGATCGAAATATGTATATATTTTTTTAATTTTTTTTTATTAAAAAGAAAGACAAATATTCCCTGGTTACGAATAACCTGAAAGACAATATTTGAAAATCTCCCTACTACCATCACAGTAAGCGGAAGATGTTGCTTCTTGTGTCGTAATGGAGGACTTAGCCAGCCGAGGAATTGAACTCACAACGCCTGGGTGTGAGACTCAAACGCGATGCCAACTCAACCACTGACCGGTTAAAATGAATATTGTATATCTATCATTATTAAAAAAAAACACACACACATAAAGTTGTTTTAAACAACTTCAATTTAACATATTGATCGACCGTTTTCGGAAGTATCCTCTCTTTGGTCGCCCTCCCACTCCAACGCCTAAATATTTATGTATGTCTGTCATTATTTTGTGTCTTATGTTAGTTTTAACATTTTCTTGGTGAAGGAAGGGCACATCCGAAACCGGTTGATCAATACATTCAATTAAAACAAATTTATGTGTGTTTTATTGTAATTATGGCAAGTCGCAAAGTAACTGCTTTTTACGAATATGTAAAATGAAAACAGTGAAAAAAAATGATCTGATATCACTAGTCGTTTCCGGACACCATGTAGGTATGTAGATGTAATGTTTAAAGGCGAATTTCTCAAAAGTCTATTTTGGCAATGCGGTTCTTTTTGCATCCAGTTCCTCAATTTCAAAAGTAACACAATTTGATTTGCAAGACGAACATTTTTATTCACAAAAACTAGATTATGATAATTGTATAGATTATAAATAACATTGTATTTACGATCACTGCATTGATCTACAAATGTTTGGATAAAGTTTGACGACTGCTTCCCAACCATCGTATTCTTGCTTCGTCAGAGGACTGTCGCAGCTTGTGCCATTTGTTGCGAAGCACGTGACAGTTTTACCATTGGAGAATGTGTCATCCGTGTAGGCCAAGTCATTAGCATTTGCAGCATCGAGCATCTTCGACAGACACGTACATCTCCAAGGGTTTCCACCCAGGACCACCGTCTTGCCGATCTCCGGACTGACCGAGAAGAACTCATCCGGCAGAGAAGTCATCATATTGCAAGGGATATATAGAGTCATTAAGCTTTCCATGCTAACTAAAAGAGGTGGCAATGTCACCAAACGATTGTGGCTCAAGTTTAGGGTAGTCAAATTTGTCAGAGTGGTGAATATTTCTAATGTGAAAACTTCCAGCATGTTGTCAGCTAAGTGCAGCTGCCTAAGGCGAATGTTTGACTCGAAGAGATTATCGCTCAAGCTCTTGAATGCATTCCCCGAGAGGGAGAGAGAATCCAGGTCCGTTAGCTTTGAAAATATCGAGTCTGGCAGTTCTGTTAGAGCGTTATCACACAGATCCAACACCTGTAAATTGACAAGCGTGTCGAACACATTCGCGGGTAATGCCGTCAACTTATTTGTTCCCATGTTCAACACGACCAGTTTGGTATTCTGGACAAACAGCAGGCCACTTATTCCAGTTACATTGTTACGGGAAAAGTCCAATGTTTTTAGATTCCTATTGGATGCAAATAATGAGACATCATTCAAAGTCATCAGACGGTTGTGAGATATGTCGATTTCTTCAATGCGGGTGTTGCGAGAGAACAGTTTTCCAGGAATTGCCGTTAATAGGTTTGAAGATAAATCTACCCTAACCAAAACTACACACAGATCCAGAAGACCATCAGGTATATTCTGGAGATGAGAGTTCTTGAGAATCAGACTTCTCAAGTTGACGGCTTTATCTAAACTTCTTCTCTGCAGGGTAATTTCTATGAAGTTGGACGCTATTAGGTGTTGAATACTGGGACCAAAACTCAGAGAAGCCATGTCGAAATTCGAGTTACCAGAGACATCCAGATAGCGCAATTTCTTCAGAGGTTTGAGGCGTTTGGCAAAGTCAGCATCGACGTTTAAAAAGTTCCCAGAAAGGTCCAACTCGCGCAGTTCGTTCAAGCCTTTAAACGCCTCGAGGTCTACATCCTCTGTCCCCAAGACATTTTGAGAAATGTTGAGAAATTGCAGGTTAGTGAGCTGAAGAAAGCACCCCGCACCGAGGACGCTGATCGAATTGGCAGATAGATCCAGTTTCTTGATTGGCTTAGCAGAAGTGAAAGCTGGTCCGGCCACTTCCAAGATGCCCAGACTCCTCATCTTTAACGTGTCGATCTCAGTCCAGATGACTCCGGCAAGAACATCGCTGCTCGTTAGAGAGTTTAACCTGAGGCCTAGAGGCTTACATTTAAGAACACCATTTTTTCTAGTTTCGAATGGACAGTAAATGTCTGCGTTAGACCAGCAAACGCAGAACACCTGAAGGAGGATTAATTTCCACATATTCACAGAGTTTTCAGAACATTCATTACCAAAGCACACACGAGTAGTAAACGATGTTTAACGTGTTTCGACAGAGATATGGGAACGTACGCGTTTATTCTTGGTAACTATAGCACCGGCTACCGAAGCGACAATCAATTTCCTACTAAGTATTACATTAATAAATGAACCATACATAAAATATAAATGAGTAAGTATCGTAATTCCCCAGAGGAACTTGATAAGTGACCCGTGAACTTTTGATAAAAACTACTGAGGACATTGAAAATTTTCAGATGCCCAGACAACGATTTTATTCAGTTTTTTGTTTCGCGGGAAAACAATCGACACTAATTAAGCGTACTCCACGGCCAATCAAAAAGATGGTCGGAAATCAAGTAACGATCATAATGAGAGGAAAACGTCTAAGATAAGTCAGACAATAAAATAAGATTCCGCATAACTATTTTTTATACTCCATGAAGCAATTTTCAAAAACTCACTAAGGAGTTCTGGGGTAAACCCTCAATTCATTTCAATTTTTAGGTCTATGCAACAATCATGTTGTTTATGATTTTTATCGATAACTTTCTTGAAAAGCTCTTTTTTTAATTATGGGAATATTAAATTAACATATT
>JAHDVE020004033.1:0-38500 GCA_022606495.2 Halesus radiatus
GAGTGCAGCTCGGCAACAGAATTACGTAGGAACTTCCCATTTGCGTGGAAACTGTTCTTCCTAAAATGTTTTACTAATAAATCAAAACAAAAAATATTTCTGGTAAATTTATTTGTTTAGGAAGTCCACAATCTGCGGAATGGACTTTCACAGGCAATTCATTGAGATAATATCGTTTTTTTGTCATGGAATTCGTATGTTAAAAATTTCGTCAAACGATTGGTATTCACTTTGTGGCGTCACTATTAATTAATGAATTAAAAAATATACTTTGTATTCACCACTTTATAAATATACGTAGATATCTACATGTTTCGAATGCGATTTTTTCTTCATCAGTATTAAAAATATCCTTGAAGAAAAAAGCATCGCTTTCGAAACATGTAGATATCTGCGAGTATATATAAGTGGTGAATACAAAGCAATTTTTTAAAATCATTTATCGCACATTAAATTTAAAATAACTAATGATCTTCATTCTTCTTTATATAATTAAGAAATAAACACGCTTCTCTTTCATTAATAAAATAACTGCAGATGCTTCGAAAAAAATTTAATTTATTCCAAAAAGACATCGGCCACCATTGCTTGTTTTTAACTTACGCAGCACAGTGGGTTGTGCGATCAAATATGCATTATGTGCTTCAATGAAATTTTGGAGTCAACTGTATTATTATTATTAAAAAAAAACAATATGTTAAATAAAATTTGTAATTCTTTTTCTTCGTTTGCATTCTTGCAAAACTTTGATATTGCATACAGTCTTCATGCTGTTGGAGCCGTATTGTTAATTTCGAATTAGATTTTCAATCATAAAATTTCATTATTTATTTAAGAACGTATTGTAGTGAAAATTTAGAAAAATACATATTTTAATAAAATATTTATTAAAAAAAAAACACGTAACGGTTCCATAAAAAAAGAAGATGGTTTGGAATCGTTTAATGTGAAGCGGATTATTTTTTTAAGTGGGATTTATACGACAACTGTCAAATACAAATGGGGTAAGGTCTCTGCTGAAAAATCAAAAAATTATATTGTTGCGTTCCTAAAAAATTGTTCCATAAATGTAGCGTTTTAATTACATAAAAGCATATTTGATGTATTTTTGCCAGTTCTCACTTTAATTGGGTTATATAATATTTACAATACCGATTTGAAGTGTTCACAAACAAACAAAAATATACGGAGATTGTTAAAGTGCAGTTGAAGTTTGCGGATTTTACTTTAATTATTTTTACATGAAACGTAAAAAAAAGTGAAGTAAATAACACAAACATATAATGCGTTCGTGTACGTAAATTAGTTTTAGTAAGGCAAGCAAGTGATATTATTACAAATAATAAAATAAAAATTACTTTCTAATCATCACTTTATTAATATATACAAATCAACTTTTTCCATTATTTAAAAAAAAAAATTATTGTTTTATTTTTTTTAATTTTTAATTTTTATTTATTTATTTTATTTATTTCTTTTTTTTTAATTTTTTTTTCAACTTATGTACATTGATCACAACATGCATGCGCCTAAATATAATAATTTTGCCCTACATTTGTATGATGATTGTAATTTATTGTTGTATTATATTATATTGTTGAAATAAACTACTGCTGACAAGCTACTTGCAGTTTCTTACCGGGTATAAGTTCTCACTGTATATGAGGAATATTATACAATAAAAAATAAAAACATTTTTCGAAAGCGAAGCTTTCCTCGCCAGGAATATATAGAATACTATACTGTATATTTCTGATGGGGAAAGCTTTGCTTTCAATACATGTTGATACGTATATAATAATAAAGTGGTGATTACAAAGTAATTGTTAATTCATTTATTAATAATGACGACAGAAAGTGAATACCAATCTTTTAAACATGTTATTACAGTTTACCAAAAAATAAACATGGCTAAGTGATTTAAAAAAACTTTAACCGCGCTATTATTCAAAATTTTAATATTTATAACTACATAAGTCCCTTTGTAATTAAAATCTGAAAGCGTCTTGAATCTGCTTTCAAAAACAGTACTTCATTTTGGAATACATTAAAAAAAACAGCGAATTTATTTGAAATTGAATGCGGAAATATCTCGCCCACAATATTCAACGTGACAGGTCCCTAATGAAAACTTCGAAAATTTTCTTGTGATCAAAGGGGTGATTATAGTATGAACATTCAATGGTTTTAAAGAAACACACAATGACAAGAAGGCAGGACTCCGACGTTAATTACGAAAAATTATTCATTTTTGATGGCCAGACCCTGAAAAGAGGGAGAATACAAATTGTCGGTGTTGTTTTTCAACTGCTGGTGGTGACTTTGCATTCTATTTTTTTAATGGATTATTGCTACTCGTTCAGGTGGTGTCCATTTAAATATGTGATTTTTATGTTCCCTTACGACGCTAGAAAATCCCTCGTGCTCCTGTGCTATGTACTTAGTGCACAAGGTATACATTTCAAATTTTGCAATTTTAAACAAGAACAACAATGAATTGTTTTCCATTTGTTACTTATTTAAATCGTTTTATTGAAAGAACATATTTATGTATATAAGTACATAAGTAAAATATTGTGTATAAGTGTTAAAAACGAGGAAAAGACATTGGCCATGCATAAAACGGATTATACATCCATTACATTAGGCAGACCGCCGGTTACTGCGGACGTGGCACGGTGAGCGGAAGCCCCGTCTTGTTCACTACCGCACCGCTCGGCAAGTTATCAGCTCACTTAGGCATACGCATGTATTGACTATTTTTTCTCCCGATTTTTCGTGAAAGAAGCTTTTTGTGTCACGTTCGATAAATACTTGCATATTTAAATTAATTTTTCCAATACGAAAATGCTAAACCGAGGAACACAAATACGATTTCTATTTTTAGGACATTTAGAGGGATATTGAAATATTTAGAGACATATCTAATCAGCCGACAGCACCTGCAAAGGAGGGTTAACTGCAGAAGACTTTAAACTTTTTTTTTTTTAAATGAAAGTTTGTATTCTCTATGTACTGATGAGGAAAGCTTCGATTTAGAAACATGTTGATATGTATATATTAAAAATAAGTGCTAATTAAGTTTAATTAATTCATTAAAGTTTGTATTGTTTAAATATATTGTAATTTTCTATTTAAATGTTAAAATATTTTTTTAATACATTTGTGATTTGTCTTTTGTTGATTATTATTTTTTATTTGTCATATCTAGCGAACTACGCCCTCAGAGACCAAATGCTCTGTCAAATGAAAATAGCAATATCTTCTTATTGTTGACGTAATTTCAGTTATGTTTAATTTAATACTTCTAAGCAATGGTACAGACTTAACACTCTTATCCAGGCCGTCGCCCAGTGGCAGGGCGCGCCCCTATACTATAGATGGAGAATTTACCTTAAGTCATCGTAGTACACATGTTAACCGTTTAACACATTTAAATAAATTAATTAAGAAAACATTATCAGTTAAATACGAGGAAAACACACCATGAATTTGAAAACCTTACAGAATTCAGAATATTAATTGTTTTCTAACTAAATCGGTTTTACCGATAATAAATCAATTATTTTAAAAAACCCGTGCAAATAAGTCGTCACAACGTGGATTAACCGCAGTTCAAAAATTGCCTTAAACGCCGAAACAGCTGTCACAATAATAAAAACCTAAAAATAATTGCAGAACTTAATAATAACATAATTAAATTTCATTTACATTAATTTTTTAAAAAAAATAATGGATTTCTACGAATTAAATACAAAAACAATGTATAGTTTTACATGGTAGACCAGGTATTGCATTCATCGCTGTATTCAGCTGAAATAAACAAAAATTATTATTGTTAATAGACTAGAGTACAATTACAATACTCGTCTCAATTTTAATAAAGGATTAATGGTTCCTGAGCATAAAAACATATGGACAAAGAACTTTAGAACACATGATTCCTAGTTGTATAAATATGTAACCCGCTGAAATAAAAAAAAAAACTGTATTAAAACTAAACCATTAATAAACACATTGAAAACTTGGCTAGCTAAAAGGAGCTATTTGTATTAGAAATATGGAAATATTATTTTATTTATGATTTATTGCTTTCGTTTATGCTTTTATTTTAGAGTAATATTCTATATAAATATTTATGTTTTAAGCTTTTTTATGTTTGTTTTGTATGTTTTTATTTTATTTATTTATTTTTTCTAATGTTTTTATTTTACATATTTTGTAAGCTTGTCTGTAAGTTTTATGTTTTAATTAACAAACTCCCGTTAGACAAACTACAAAAAGTAGTTCATCGGGACTTTTTTGAATTGTATTTTTTTCTCTTGTAAAAATTAAATAAAAAAAAATAAAAAATATATTATTGTTATTACCACAATTTACAATTCCGTTCATTTAAATATCGGTACATTGTGGTCACAGATACATCGCATTATTCAAACTGTATAAACCAATGCTTCACTTTCATCTACTCCAATGGTTTCATGGCAGATTTAAAGTCTGATTGTTACCCTGTCTCAATGCGATAATACTATAATCCACAACTGCAGCCCTTGCACTTGTCCGGAATCAACCCTTAACCATTATATTGGCGAAGAGCAGCCATTACAACAGTTTGAAGCCATGTTCACCGTATGAATATTCAGATGCAACTGGCAGTGTATGAATATTAATATACTGAATCCTGAATGCACGTGTGCTTCGGCAAATAGGCGAACTGAAGGCTGCTATGGGAAATATACTATTTATGGTGGATTTGCACGTGGTGCATATTTTTTTAATATAGAGAATGCTTCCATGTTTTGAGCAAATTCCAAGGCAAGAAACTTCGGTGAAAAATTTATCTCTTAAAAAATACGTACACATATAGATAGTATTCCACAAACTTTCGTGGCCGGCAATTTTATAGTTCTCCTTTGTGACATTCAATCATATTACCGCCCACCCAAAATCTAAATTCAGTGTTAAACTACAAAATGCTGTCATTTTTATTATTCTGAAAAGTATATGAACCCAAAAAAACGTCACTATTTAAGATAAAACTACAGAATGCCATAGTTTTTATCATTCGAATATATATTAGATATATATTAATAAAAATTGACAAAAAAAAATTGTGTTCAAATTACAAAATGTTGCCTTTTTTTGCATACTGGTATTATTTCAGTGAATGTTTTAAAAGTGTTGTAATCTTAGGAGATGATTAAAAAAAATAAAGATGAGGGAAAGTGAGTCATAAAACACCTTTGTATTTTATAAAACAGAACGGAAACACGAGTATTTTGATGATAACACCCATTAATTTGATCAATGGCTATTAAACACTGAATAAATAATCTCAAGAACTGTGATCTATACTGATTTTAAAGAAAACTGATGTCGCAAGTTTACGTACAATCTTCCGACTTCTTGATTATCTGTTCAAGAAGGAATGACCTTATTTGAAAATGTTCTGTTCTGTAATTTAAATATCAACCCAGTTTCCATACAGCCAGTTTTCATATTACAATAAAAATAATTCCACGTTAAGTTTGTTTGTTTTTATTTATTCATTTTGCTTCAATATTCTATTTGACACATCAATGGCAGTGGAGTCACGTAGTGGCATATCTGCTACGTCCTCATAAGCCGTTATATCTCCTTTTCTATTATAGTCAGATATGTGATATAAATAGTTTTCGAAAGGGAGAAAATCACGCCTTTTTTGTACATTTAAAAGATTACCATTAGTATCTATATACTCCCGAATAATTAAAAATATTTGTCCCTTTGAGTTTGCCAATTTTTTTTATAAGTATTTTTGTGTGAAACAAAAAAAAAGTGAAGAGATCATATCTTTCATAATATGTTTATCTAATTTAATATGTTGTTAAGTTTTGTATAATGTGCTATTTACAGTTTACAAGAAAAAAATCTATTTGAAAAACTACGTACAAAATATTAAAATCTGAGTCATCTGTTTTAAAAAACAGTATTTCCTTTGAAGATACTTTAAAAAATAGCGAATCTATTTGAATTTTAATGTCAAGCGGAAGTGTTTCTAAATGAATGTATAATCTGAGAGATGTTACTGATATGAAAACTATATTGTCTGTATCAGAGTGATTAACCTAATGTTATTTGTGTGCACACTATTAGGTCCGTACTGACTCTGAAAGAAGTGACCTAGACAATTGAGAGCAACTATCAAGCGATAGTTGAATATTAATATAAAACCCTAAAATATTATTTTGGTCACAATTGATTTCGTTTTTCTTTTTAATTGTTAAACAAATTAATTTTTGGTTGGGAACTACCTCGAACCCTAGGAGTGCGGTGTGTGTATGCAGACTAGAGGAAGGGGGTGCAAAATAACACAGGAGGGTTAAATGACACGGTCTTGGACTTGGATTTGTATATCATTTATGTACAGAATTCCTAAATCAATTTGTTTACTGACAAACGTAAATGCGAAAACGAAATAATCTAATAATACTTTCCAGTTTGATTTTACTTCAAGGTAACCTTGCAAACCTCCAAACCAGCCGCCTGACATCCAGTAAACCTTTTTGGAATGAAGGCAAAAGATTGCTTCTATCTCGATACTCCCCTGAAGAGTCAATGCAAACTCAGTGCTGGAGACCCTTATATTTAAATTGCCGGAGTTATCTCTCCCTCGGAAGACGTGGACCTCATTAAACCGCATCAGATGCAGTCACAGCCGTTGTGCATATATGATGCATAAATGGGGCGTAAAGAATTCCGAACTGTGTGAAAGTGGAAACATTCAAATAACAGAAAACATCAATATCCCCTTCATCAGTTTCCCTATGGCACATCTTTGCTGAATCAAGCGATTTCCGATACCGTCGTCGCTGGATAACCTCGGCCTGACCTGTATCAACTCCTCCCTACCATACAAAGAAGAAGAAGACCATAGGTTTTCACTAACAGACGACTAATTTTGGATCTTTGAACTTAAAGAAATCATTCTTGCCGTATGCTGTAAAATGACACAGTGGCTATATCTCAAAAACGAAGATGATACAGTCGTATCAAAACCTTTACGAAAACAAGCACCGAGAAGCGGTATAACCGCTCACCAACGGTTAGCAAGCCCACAGTAGCATTACGTAATCAGTGGAAATGTTTTCATCTCTTCATATATCACTTTATTTATTTATTGAAAGCTCGTAGAGCTTTTACAAATATAATACAAGTCGTACAATAATAGGGTAGAATAGGAATAAGTACATTGGTTAGTACACTCGCTACAAGGAGGTAATTGAATATTATACAACATAAATGCAATGGCTTGGGTCGTAAGAAATATTGGTATGAAATAAACATTACTGGATTTTTCTAGAGCATTGAATTTTTCACCAAATGGGGCAAAATAAAATACTGGTAGGGTTAAATAAGATGGTATGTATTTTTACCCGACCACATTCATATTATTTGTTTTTGTTTCAAAAAAAGAAGCGACATGATTGAAATGCACGCAATGTGGAAACTGGGCTCATGCGGATTGTGCTCGATTATATTTAAAAATATAAACGTAAGTATTTGTCCGTGAAGTGTCTTCATAATTTTTTTATTTTTTTGTAATAATTTCTATTTAAAAAAATATAATATTTATTGATTTATAAAGACCACACTTTAAATTCATACCTTTTTTAAGTGGATACATACTTCTCTATATTTTTAAATTTTTAAATACATGTTTTTATATTTTCAAGTACATATTTTTTATATTTTTAAACACATGTTTTATATTTTTAAATACATGTTTTTTTTATATTTTCAAATGAAAACTATCAGGGTGCCATGTATACAGGATGGGATCGAATATTCAAATTAATAGAAATCTTATTTACAACAGCTCAACTTTAATTATTGTTAATTTCGTTCTAATCAATAATACGTTCTATGCAATTTTTTACATCCAGTATGGTAAAATGTTTTTTTTGCGTATTTTCAATTGTTTTCTACTCAAAAAAATTTTAATTAGAAAAAACCTTTATGATTAAAAGTACCCTCACTAAACATCTTAACAAATATTGTTATTTCATAACCAAAAATATTTTCTTCATTTCGGCGTTATTTAAGCCATGTATCATTATGTACACCCTTCCCCTACTGACAGAGGCAATAGGCAATACGCGATAGACAATAGGTCCGCTACGATGTCAACTCCGGGGTGGGCGGTGTACGGGCGTCACCATACCATCGCTTATGATCACCATCAGAGCGGAGACCAGGGCGTGTAATTGTGTGCAAATGTCAACGTGATTAGCACACGGGATTGTCCGCCCATTGATTTATCCGGCGGTCTTGCGGTGGCTCCGGCCGCTCTCGTGGGAACCGGACATAGTGCGTGAACTGGAGGTTAATAATAACATAATGCAGAAATGTAGAGTCCTCAATATACAAATAACTTCACTGCGGTATGTTATGGAGATTCAAAAAAGGACATGACAACAAAAAGACTGTCGGAAGAAGGGGGTTTAAAAATGACCGCATCGTATTCTATAATTCTTATATTTTCATATGAAGCGGTAACTTGGTGATGTGACATTATAATTTATAAAATAAAACAATAACTTTGTTTTACATCACTTTTATTTATTTATGTTTCGCTACTACCGTAGCTTCTTCAGGGCAGTATACAACTAAACTATGAACTAAGATGCACGTGTGTTATGGATTGATACAAACATGCTAGTGAAGGGCCAAGGGTGGGAGATCAGCAGGTACCTGCTGATCGGGAAGGGAATGTACTTTGTTTATTGGGAATAATTTAAAGATTGGACTTTTATTTAAATTTATTTGATTATTTATGATTCAACTATTAGTGTTTTTTGTTTTCCTTATTTCTAATGCTTCTAAGTTATCTAATAGAATGCCGGTTACATTTTTATGCAGTAAACTAGTGCCTGTATTTTTATCGAATGTGTGGTCTGCTTCTAAGAGATGGTTAGCAAATTCGGAGAAACCATTATTATTTAGACATCTTAAGTGTTCTTTTACACGGATATTAACATTACGCGACGTTTTGCCTACATAGAACGCCGGGCAATCATTACATTGAAGTGAATAAATGCCTGAGTGGCGTAAACTGTCTTCTTTATCTTTTCCGTTAATTAAAAATTTACCTAAACTATTGTCTGTGTAAAATGCTGGTTTAATCTCTGACGGAAGGTTTTTAATGCTTTGTTGGGAAAAGTTATTGATATATAAGATTCTACGCCATTGATACGGTTGATTATTATTATTTGTTATATTATTATTAGGGGGGGTACTGTTGAATAAAAACTTATTTGACGACATTTTTTTTAGTTTTTTATTTAGTATGTTAATGACTAAGTTTTCATGATAACCGTTATTTATTGAAATTTGTTTAATTATGGATAGTTCTAGTGAAAAATTAGCATTTGATAACGGGACCGAAACTAACCGGTGAATCATCGAGTGGAAAGCGGAATGTTTGTGGGAGGTTGGATGATATGAGGTGTTATGGATAGTTATGTCTGTATAAGTGGGTTTACGGTAAATTTTAAAATCTATTTTATTGTTTATAACTGATAACGTGAGGTCTAGAAAATTTAAAGTGGTGTTTATTCCTATTTCCATGGTGAATTTAATTTGCTTATGGAAGGAGTTTATTAGTAGGAGGAAGAAGTTAAGTTGGCGCTCCGTACCGGTCTTATACATAAAATATCGTCGACATACCTCTTCCATAAAAGCACGTTATTTAGTAGGGGAGATTTACAATTCAAAATATTATTTTCTAAGTAGTCCATAAATATATCAGCAATAAGGGGAGACGTGGATGCGCCCATAGCTAGCCCTTCTTTTTGTTGATAAAACACATGATTGAATTGAAAATAGTTTTGATTTAAACAAATGTTAAAAAGGTGAGACAGATCATTAGCGAAATTTTTAGGTAATATGGAATTTTGTAATAATTTATACAATATGGTTTTGCTTTCTGTTACGAGGATATTAGGGAAGAGGTTAACGACATCGAATGAAACTAATTTTGCACTCTTAGGAATATGTAAGTTTTTAAGGTCATCAATCAGGGTAAACGAATTCTTAATGGTATGTTTGGGGGAAAAGACTTTAGAATTATTAAATATATTAGTGATGTGTCATGCTATTTTGAAGTTCGGGGAATTGCAACTTGACACGACCGGCCGGATTGGGTTGTCAGTTTTATGTATTTTTAAGAAACCATATAATTTAGGGGCTTTCGGATTTTTTGTTAAGAATTTAACTTGTTGGTATGATTTGTCTTGGAAGATTGGGGATTTACATGTTTTTATTGCACTTTTAATGTTATCGAGGAATTTAATAGTAGGGTCTCTTAGTAGAATGTCAAATTTGTCACTTTGAATAAAATCTTGCACTTTAGAGTTATAATCACTTTTTTCCATTATAATGACCGTGTTACCTTTGTCTGCTTTTGTTAGGATTAGTTGCTCATTATTTATTTTTTTCTGAATGCTCTTCATAGTGGATGTTTCCCTATTGGAACTGGCTTTAAGTTTAGGAATAAGTTTTTTTATTGTTTCGGCACTTTTGTATTGTGGTGTTCCAGGTTTATTAAATAACGCGGTCTCGATGTCCACAGCAACGTTTTCCACTGTACTGTTAATGTTATTTTTGTTGTATTCTAAGTTACATTTTAGGCCTTTTGTTAACAAAGCCATCTCATTCGATTGGAACTGTACAGATGACAGGTTCTGTACGATCGAAGAATTGGTGGGTACATTTTACTGGTTCATTATTATCTGTTTGTGGTGTAAGATTTAGGGTATTTATTTTTTTGTTAATAATTTCACGTTTCTCGTAGGCTCTTACAGAGGCAAAGGTTCTAACTTTGTCGTCAAATAAATCCCATTTAACTGTTAAACTTTTAACGTTAGTTAAACATTATTTCGATTTTTGTACGCACTTTTTAGATCTTCTTTTAACCAAGCCATTTTTGCTTGAAATATAGACAGTTTAGATATGGCGGTGTTATTTTTTAAATGTTTAAAATTCACATTCAAATAGTTAGGAAAAATTTTCATTTTTAGACACTGTTTGTAAAAATATATATCAATACACATAACTCTGTATTTCACAGTAAAGTTTTTATACATTTTTGCTTTAATAGCTGTACTTGCTAATAATATATTTTCATATGAAGCGGTAACTTGGTGATGTGACATTATAATTTAAGAAATAACTTTTTTTACATCACTTTTATTTATACTTTAGCCGACCGGGTTTCGCTACTACCGTAGCTTCTTCAGGGCAGTATACAACTAAACTATGAACTAAGATGCACATGTGTCAATCAATCCATAACGCCCTTTAGAATTTTTATACAAAACTTCTACATACGAGTATGTGTTAGGACATTTACATTATGTAGGTCAGGTGCAAGTGCTATTCGTGTACTCGATAACCGTCAATTAATCAGAACATTGGTAATAAAAACGAAAACATTTTAAGAGATTCGTCATCAGTACTTATATAGAAATAATATAAATAGATAACTTCACCACCAATGTCCACGGAAAGCAAAAAGGCCGTCATTCTTAAAAATAATAATCTAACAGAACTCTTTATAAATAAACCGCTTTTTTAAAATTAAGTAATAACAAATATCATAAGTAATAAAAAAAAATTGAATTACATTTATAAAATAAAGAAAAATTGTTGTTCTAATAATTAAATACGATGACAATAAAATAATGAAATAACGAACTGACTCTATTCTTGCCTATTTTGTTATTAGAGTGATTATTTTGCCCTTCTGAACAACCAAATACAATGTTTTTCCACTAAATTTCGTATTCAGAGGTTAGTGTTACAATATGTCTTGATTGCCCCCACCTTCTCATACGTCACCACCAAAAGTGTCATTTATCTATAACACGAAGAGCATCGGGCCCAATATATTGCCCTGAGGCACGCCATAATCAACATTAGTAGAGTCGCTCAATTTACAGTTAACGCGGATTCTTTGTGAGCGATTGAATAGATAACTTTGGAACCATTCTAAAGATCTCTAATACTCGTACCAATACCTTCTAGTTTTTTAACAGGTTTTTTTGTTAAAACAGCGTCAAATGCTTTGGCTAGATCTAGGAAGACACCGATAGATCGATTCTTATCACCAAGACTTTTTTAGATATATTCAGTCAGATTGGAAACTGCGTCTACTGCCGCTTCTAAAGCCGAACTAATAAGGGGAGTAGATATGTTTAGTTTGTAGGTAGACATTTAGTCTATATTTAACTGGTTTCTCCAAAATCTTTGAGATACTTGCGGTGAGATATTAGCCTATAGTTCGAAATTTCGCTTTCATCACCTCTTTTATAGATCGGTGTGACCAATGATTCTTTAAACTTTTGAGGGAACGAACCTGTCGATATGGCGAGGTTACAGATGTGGGTGATGGGCTTTAGCAAAGAAGTTTTACTTTCCTTGAGCAGTCTGGAAGGAAAAAAACGAAGAATGGATGTTCATTTGCATTTTAGCTCATCTTTCATTTATCTTTCCCTTACGGTGCGAGAAAGAGTTTTGTATTATTTGAATTTTGTATTATTTGAATCGGGTGAAATGAATAGTTTACATCGATTACTTATGTAAACCATTTTATTAATACATATAATACTTACATAATGGACGTAAGTAAAATATTATTACATAAGTATTTTTTAGTCCTGAAAACGAAGAATAAATATTCGCCACGCATAGAACGCATGATACGTTCATTAAAAAAACAGTAGTATCTACAAATTAAAAACCTTTCCCTTTATAACTTCTCTGTGTCATGCACTAATACATTATTATACATACATATATATTATACTTTTATCATGTTATATACCATTATCATGTTATTTTTTTGGAAACTTTTTTTTCTTCTTTCTGTACACATAATCATTTTAATGTTAAAATATGCAAAAGCCCTTTGGGGCGTTAATAAATAAATAAATTATATCCGGCAGACTGCCGGTTACTACCGACGACCGCGCATCGTGGCACGGTGAGAGAAACCCCTCACCTTCTTTGCTCTTCCTCTACCACATCAATCGGCAAGTTACCACCGCACGCTGACAAATGTATGTATCAACAGATTTTTCTATAATACATGTTCGATAATAATTTATATATTTTTAATTATTTTATCCAATACATACATGGATTGCTAAGGAACATCTAATAAGTAAACGCTTTGTTTAGTATATTTACAGAGATATTGAAATAATTAGAAACATACCAAATCAATTGACAGCACCGGCGAGGAAGGGTTAAACAGGGAAGGCACACAATTTTAAAATAGAAAAAAGGTGAGTTACTTATGATTTATAGGTCCTGGGACATTTGTTTCTCAATGCCGTGTCCATTTCAGTGTTGATTAAAGATTTTCTATCAATTTAACGATTTTTTACGTGTTCTGAGCTCTGAGCCTCGGAAGACTAAACATCTAAAAGGGTCATCAATGTAAAAATAGAGGTGTATATGAATATTTGACTTTATTACCTTGTGAAGGGAAATATTAAAAAAATATTTGAATATTAATACTTGATTTATTAAATACATTACACTCTCTTTAACATAAATATTTAAAAAAATCTTCTATGGTAGTAAAATTACTTTGTGGTGTCATTATTAATACAATTAAAAAGAAATATTACTAATACAGAATACTGTCTTTTCTGACGAGGGAAGCTTTGCTTCCGAAACATGTTGCCATTTATGTATTTAACAGTGGTGTACACAAAATATTTCTGTTTAGTTTTATAACTAATAAATATCAGAAGACGTATATATCGTAAGGTGTTGATTCAGACGGTGCTATGAAACGAATGTGACGAGCCCGGCTCTGCAAGCGGGAAGCTGCGCCGCCTACTCGCTGGGGATAACTGTACGGTGTTCAGAAATATATATTTTTTATTTATTTTTATTATATATATATATATATATATTTTAAAGTTTAAAAATAGCCTTGAACGCCGAAACAACTATCACAATAATAAAAACTAAAAATACTTGCATAACTTAATAATAACATTATTAAATTTGATTTACATTATATTTTAAAAAATGGAGTTCTAAGAATTAAACACAAAAACAATTATCACAGAAATAATTACTGAATAAGTACCGCCACAAAAAATTTTTGCAAATGAATTAATATGCCATAAATAAAAATATTAGTACGTATCTTACCAAAATTAGAAAGATGAAAAACATATAAACAGATTTAATTTACGATGATAATAAAGCAATTAGTCACCAACACAACTATTTAAGTAGAATATTATATGATACAGCCAAGGTCTTGATCACAGAATCCCCTTCATTCCTAATAATCGCACTTGGCCCCAAAACCACCGCCTAATGATAATGAATACCTTTATCCAGTGGTGATTTCAACCCTTAAGTTTCAGCGCAGAAAACAATACATCAAAATAAATACATATTCATTCTGCATTAATACATACATGGGGTGTTAATAAACGTACCTGACTTACTTTAACCGGTGATTCCTGACCATATTTGGAGAAAAAAATGTAAATTAGATTTTCGTGACATTTTTTTTTTTTTTTACTACAATAATTTTTTTTTCTTCTTATCACTGATCACTCAGTCGAGTAATCGCTCAACCCTCTACATTGACCGCACCTGTCAAGTCCCAACTGAATTTTTACGTATTTAGGTGATTTAAAAAAAAAAATGTCCATTAAAACCAAAATTTCATTTACATTTTTCATTCAGAATATGGTCAGGGATCACTGATTAAAGTAAGTCAGGGACGTTTCTCTATACCTGTATATTAATATGTATCACGACAGGTTAATTAGGTGGCCTCAACAATGACGGGTTAAATACAGTATTGCAAAAAATTGAGGACGGTAAAAAAATTATTGGAATTCACAAAACGGTTTGGATAGAAGAAACAGAGTCGAAAAAAAAATATGTTGACCAGACTTAATGCACCAAAAATTGAAGTGATACTCTCAGTATCGCTATATTGAAAACCATAACCATGTTTGATGACCAGATCTGATTACCCAGGTACTTCCCAACTGTCAAATTACCGATCTCCTTCTCTTCTTTACTCCCTTCACCCTCACAATATACCCCAAATAGGGATGCCATAGTCCCACTGGCTCCGGGAAGCCATGAACAATTGGGACTCTTATGCGGTATTTAAATTTAAAAGTAGTAATTTATTAGTTTCTGAAACCATAAATAAGTAGTGGAACTAAGCAGAAATAGTTTTCATCCCGTAAAATAACGTTAATCACTTTAAATAACCTCATCTCGTCTCATTAGGGCAAAAAGTTAAACAAGGGTAGTTCTAGGGAAAAAGCCCGATGCGAACAGCCATACACACTTTGATAGAGATTTAGATTCTGCTAATTGAGGGTTAATTACATCGCGTCCACCCCCAGTCAGTAAAGGATGAGACTGTGACCGGAATACTAAGATGAACTAAACAGTTCAAAGGCACTTTGTGAAAATGTTCCATCGCGTACTACGTGAAAATATTTAAATGATGTAGATTGTTTATGCGTGAGTAAGAATTATCTCCCTTCACTATTTTGTAGATTATATTAAAGCTTTGGAGCTCAATGTCAAAAGGGATTGAGTATATTTAGACACATTGAAAATGCAAATCATAAAACAATGATTTTTTTGTGTTGGTTCGATAGTTGATCGCACAGATGTAGAAAAAAGAAACAAATATTAATTATACGTTCTATAAAAAAGATGGCTACAATTTCGAAGAGCGAAATGGTTGTTATGCAAAATAAATAATTGAAAAAAAAACAAAGAAAAAGAAAGAGCTGTATAAAAATTAATTTTTATTCTTCAAAAAAAAAATATTTTAGATTTTTGTCCTTCCATGCGAACTTCAATATATGTTTATATTTACGTATATAGGTACAAGAAAAGAGTAATATATAAGTAATTAATTCAAGAAAAAACGTTCTTTGTATTAAACCATTTTATTTAATTTAAATTTGTGTAAATTTAATAAAGTGTTTTAAAAACAAAGAACGTTTTTCATGAAGTATACAGTCATGTCACAAAGTGATTAGTTTCTTCGATAATTAAATATTTAACACTTCAAAATTATGACATACGAAAAAGTCACGAGGACAACCGTTCTAATGGTATATTTTTTTTTTTTTTTTATTTATTTAAAAAAATTACAAAATTATGACATAATACATGATATACATGATTTTTTTACTTATTATTATTCTACTCTCCATAAGTTGAGCTCCAGTAGCTCGTGGTTATGGGAGGAGTATTTACAAACATAAGATAAAATGAATACATAGTTAGAGTAGGTGATATGAAATTAAAATTAAATAAATACAAACGTAAATCGACAAAACACTTTTAGACTAATAATAATAATTAACCAAATAGTAATTTATACGCTAGATAGTGTGATGAATTCGAGTCTTAGCAGGAAAATCTTTTTTTTTATACTTTAAAATAATTCATGTAAATTTAGAGTCTCGAAGGATAAGGGAGCGTTGCACATCTTAGAACGATTTCGAGGTGGCTGAAAGGAAAGTACCAGAGCTTCATAGAACTCATAGAAGGAGAATTTATTGTAAAAACATTCCTTAATAATGAATTATGACTTGTGACTTGTGAATCTTAAACAAACATATCGAAAGCGACGATAACGGGATTATACAAAAACGAACACTTGAAAAGAATACATGTGAATGTTACAGACTGGGTTACAAGGTTAAGGACCCAGAAATATTCCAGTGACGGCGGGTGGCATAAACTCGGCGATGGAAAAGTATCCGAAATAATCGTTGATTGAATTGGAGAGTTGTGCAATTTCGGCGTGAATTACGTATTTGGAAAGGGGGAAGCAGATAGAAACATTGTCTAGATTACCATTTTGGGTAAACATAATGATTTACAAGCATATTAATTAACACACTAAATAGAATCAACACGGTGTAGTTGATGTTAAAAATTAACTAGTTGCTATGGTTCGAAGCCGCAAACTAGTGCCTCACCTAAAATACCTAAAACAAATTAAATAAGGATTTTTCAACGACCCGAGTATAAGTCTTGGAGACGCCGCTGTAATCGGTAACAGTTAAAATGAATAAGAATCCTATGACGCGTTGAAAGATGAGCGCGGTTTGTTTCGGGCTAAGACACAATGTTAGAGAATCTCAAGGGTTTTGGATGGATAATAGTGACACTCTACCCTAGGCTGCAGGTAGTAAATTATCACAATAATGATTGTATGAAGGCGAGAATTCTTCTTTTATGGGAGGGTGATAAATTAGGTACCAACGTTTAAAGTAAGGTGTTGAAATAATGAAGTTACCGAGGCACGTTGAAGAATTAAATAATGTGACATCTCTAAGAAACAGGAATTAATTATTGATTTTAGAAATGAGTTGGGACATTCTACCTCTCCTTAGGACTGAAGATAATAAATTATCAAGTTAGTGATGAAATTGTTATGAATAATATATCCAGATGAGCATTGAGAGACCAGTGTGCCTGCTTTGTTAATATTTTGTATGCGATGAAATAAATAAAAACTTATATGAGTAAGTAGTTCGATCTTGAATGCGATTCGGTGTCCAGCGCAACTGGGAAGCTGCCTTTTATTCTGCATTCAGATTTACGGTTTTGTGAGGAAAGGAATAGGAGATAGGTATAGTCTTGATGACTTCGATTGTGAAATTGAGCTTACCTAGGTTTAAGTCACTAGCTGCAGGTCCAAGTTGTCGTTATCTATATAACTCTTAGATTTAAATCACTAATTATAAGCCAGAATTAGGAAATTTCTAAGCTGTAAGCCATTAGTAATAAAACTAATATGTAAATTATTAGATATAGTCTAAGCGATAGGGTATATATGGTGGAAGTGGCCCATTTGTTATTGTTATTATTGTTGCCTGAGCGGATTTCTTGGCACGCGTGAGTGCCAAATGTACCGTGATACTAGCAGGAACGGTACCTATTTTGTTTCGATAGTGGGATCAAACAGTAAGTAAATATCTTACTCAGAATAGTTGGTTTATAGGAGATAATTTAAAAGAATTATAAATTCGTTTAAGTTGGCGAAGGATACCTAGTACGGACCTGTGCGACGAATAACGGGAAGATAGTCGGTTTTTTTGGAGAGTTCGGGAGAAGGTACGTAGTCGATTCGGAGGAGGGGGATAGTGAGTTTTAGACAGTCAGAGAGGGTGGTTGTTTTTGATTTGAGAATGCGAGTGATATAGTCGGTCTTAGATAGGCAGAGATAGGGTAGTTAGTTTTTTAGAAGACGGGAGCGAATGTGGTGGTTTTTTTGAGGAAGGAGTCTGTACTAGAGGTTGCATGGTTTTTGCATGCATAAAAATACGTGATAGTGGTAGTTGTTTTGCGGGTTTTGTGTGTGAAATTAAACTAAAAAATTTGGAAATGCACTAAGAAGTAGGGTAAGTTTTTATTAATTTACTAACAAGTACATTAACCCGTTTCCTAACATTTGAAAATCCAATAACGTTAGGAGTTCGTCGCGAGAAACGCCGGGAAGATTAATTACGTGCCGATCGATATTGTGTAATTGTTTTGTTTTTGGACTTAGGAAGTTTCATTTGATTTGTTTCTTACAATTAAATAAAGTTTTAAATAAATTCTTTTAAATAGTTGTTGAATTGATTCAATAATAGTTTGAGTTAACTCAATAATAGTTTGATAAAATATTGAAGTTTTTAAAATTCATTATAATTAAGTTGATACTAAAAATTACTTCTGTGAATTAATTAAAATTGGTGGTTTTAAGTGAAATTATAATAATCGAAAGTGTTTATAAATAAAGTGTTTGAATTGAAGTTGATTGGAGTTCGTCTCGAGTTGATACGTCGTTAATTGCGTGCGGAGTGATTAAAAAGTGTTTTCCTGGACTTCAAAAATTTCGTCTTCTAATAAATAAAGTGTTAAAATAAATTCTCTTGTTGATCTAATACAATAATAGTTTCATAAATAGTGAAATTTCCTAAAAATTAATAATACTTAAATTACGTTGAAGATTCTAAAAGTTGCAATTAAAGTTGATAACAATATATTTGATTTAATTTTCTCAAAATTGTTAGAGCAATGTGATAAAAATAATAATTTAATAAATATTGAAAATTTCTAAAATAAATAAAGTTATTTGTTTAAAGATTTTTAAAATTAGCTTCTGTGAATTAATTAAAATTGTTTAAATGAAATGTGATTTAATTCATATTTTGTGTTGAACTAAATTCATTACGAGTTTAAGAAAAATTAAATATAATTGCGTTTAAAAATTTTCGTGGAGGAATTTTCAATCTAAAAAATTAATAGTAATACAAGAGATTTTAAAACAGTGAAATGAGTGCTCGACGTTTGAAAACAGCCTAGTTTCATATAATTCATTTTTAATACCTAGCGTGGGATTAATTTCGTCAAAGAAAAATAATAAAGTTCTAAAATATTACCAAGCGTTCGGTTTACGGATTTAAAAACAACAAAAATTAAATATTGTTTAATAATATCCGGATTGAGAGATCAATAAGTTTGAAAAATAGTACAAATCGGTAGATCACGAATTGAAATTAGGAAACACTAGATTGTATTAAGTAAATATTTCTAAATTAGATTAAACATACCAGGCAGGGAAGTCCAATATTTTCCCAAACCTCGTAATTGGCGTGTATAACCCGTCTGGAAAAATTATGAACTTTGTCGGGAGTTCAGGTGAGTCAACCATTTAATATAAAAGTTTTCAGGTTCTCCCGGGGAAGGCGAGGACGGAGACATGAATTATATTTCTAATGATTTATAAGTACATGTATTGTATATATGTGTATATATATATATATGATTATATTTAATGTTTAATATATAGGTCAATACTATACGACCGTTATCTATCATGAGTAAATGTTTTGTATACTTGATCAAAGCCGTTCTAATCAAATAATTATGTTCAAATACATTTTGGGGGACCCGAGCGGTATGTCTAGCTCCATTAAATATTTTACGATAATCCTCTCTTTTCACATTGAATTATAATTAAACGAGTACTAAAGATAATTCAATTGTCTCACTCAATACCAGTACTTGAATTTAAATATTCAGAAATATAATTTTACATAAATACATCTAGGTATTTATAATAATTTCCGTTAGATACTTACCTGTATAAACCTCTCTTTTCGCATTGAATTATAATTAAACTAGTACTATAGATAATTCAATTGTCTCACTCATTACCAGCACTTGACTTTTAAATATTCAAAAATACCTAAATTTTTTCCATAAATACATTTAAGTATTTATAAAAATTACCGGTAGACACCTACCTGTATAATTGTCTTTTATTGAGTTGACTCATAAACAACAACTTCAGAACATCTTATTGACTTTTACTTTGGATCCCGTGTGCGTTGGCTAAGGGGTTAAACGAGTGAAATCGTCTGAAGCTCTCTATCACGTGGAGGACGGGAGAAGGGAACGAAATACCAGTCTGGCTTCACCTAATTATCCCTCGTGGACAAAGAACCAGACTTGCTGAATGTTGAGGATATCCGTCGCTTCCAGAGGGTGGACCTGGTTTCCTACCATCCTGACGTTGGTGAGTTATTTTCCCAGAAGCGTCGACATTTAGGGTGTTTGAGGGGACTCGCATTCCGAGGTGTCATGGATCGATGCCTATCTTTGACGATGTTCGATGACGATGGTGACATTTTCACAGTAGGGTATGATAGGAGGGAACGATAATTGTCCATGGGCTTCCCTACCTGTTTTTCTGCGAGACGAAGGGACATGAGAGACAGTTTATTCGCTGACCGCTTTCCTGATGTACGTGTGTATTTTCCTAGGTGTATGGTGAAATAACTTCGGCTAAAAACTTGGCCTTTACTAAGAGTATGTATGTGTGTATGGATATATATATATATATATGAAATGTATAATGTATCTATCAAATCTATATGGCCGTTATTTATTTTATCTTTATTTATATACAATGTTTAATATGTATATATATATAAAACCAATTATTATATTTATGTATATTTCCTATAAAAACAATTTATTTTATTAGTATATATTTTCCCTAACACTTAAATTCGAAAACTAACGTTACTAATTATAAACATCCCAAACGATTTTTATTAATTCAAAGATCGTTATCATTCTAAAACAAACCAATGAATCCTAATTGTTATGCTTCCTGACGGGGGTCTCTGACACTTAATAACTGTCGCATATCTCAATGACACACTTCCTCGACTGTTATTAAAACTAGGTCAACATTCCAAACCACACCCTCTTTTATCGAAGTATGTAGATACGTATAAGTATATATATATTCGAATTTCAGTACATCTTACGAAGAATAAGTACCTTAACAAACGTCGACATTTAATTGAAAAATAACTATCATCTTTTGCGATGAACTATCATCTTTTGCGATGAACTATCATCTTTTGCGATGAACTATCATCTTTTAGGAATCACGTATTTGTAGTTTGCGTACATAAATATTTTTATAGCGCCATTTTCATGGAAAGATTCAATTCAAAGGCGCTCCACACCCGTTCGAACATATTGATGAATTCAACAGAACAAACAAAAACCCACATTACTAGAAATGTCAAAATAAGCATAATCATTCGTCGACAATACGTTCCCAAGTTATGTTATAAAATTAATTTTATCTTCGACTTAGGTTTTCAAGGTTCAGGCCTTGCAAATTTTGGGCTTTTGGAGTCCTACCTTTTCTCCAAACAAAAAAAATCAATCTACAGTTAAATTCAAACTACATGAGATAGCAGGGTCTCATTAAATCAACCTGTCAACCAAAACAAAAGTAATATATTATGTGTATTGTATTATCACTTTCATGTATGTTCATATGTAGTATATCTGAATATCTGGCACAGATTCACGACCTGTGTTGGAGATGTCAGATCTACAATTTTCTGGGAAAACTGGAGTATTGTGGATTATAAAAACTCGTATTGTTTACATATATTTATAATTTGTACCTATCGATTGGGCAGAGATAATTGCTGATTTAAGCGTGGTTATCTCTGAACTTTTGATGCGGAGGACGGCCTTTCAACCCGGACTTTGCAAAATTGGGTAGAAATAATTGCTGATTTAAGCGTGGTTATCTCTGAACTTTTGATGCGGAGGACGGCCTTTCAACCCGGACTTTGCAAAAATTCGCAAGTATCTAATGTTGTTTGACGAGGGGACGGAACCGGTTTGATCTCCTTTAAATGTAACTGTCTGGAGGACGGGAATTCGGAGGGTCTTGGACCCATGGATATGGAAGGTGCTCTTTCCGTCGCGGTACAGGGGATGACCAATAGCGCACGAACTAAAAGAAGAGGTTACGTATACCGTTTGGTCAGGCTGTGCGTCTGTGAGGAGAGGGTTACCAACCGGAAACGTGGCCATCCGAGTACTTTAGGGGTTGGTCTGGAGCCGAATTGCAGCAAAACAAACCGTATTCGATCTCTCGTCATAACAGAAGCTGTGAAAACTAAAACCTAATCATGTAATTTTCCCAAATTTAGGAGAGGATGGAGATGGCGCCAAAACAAGTAAAACTGTACCTTTTAACCATGAAATTTATTGAAACTAAACCATGTAGAATAACACTTAGTACGATGAGGAAAGGCGATAATACTGTGATCATTACATTTATGTATACCAAATTTAAAATTGAAACTACGTCGTATTATATAGATCAGGAATAGTGCAATTAGTATAGCCTAGAAGCTAAGTTTTCCCATTAAAACTCACGATAGAAAGAAAATAGAAAATTTAGGGGTAAAGTTAGGAAAATGCTAGTCTTCCCATAGGAAATTAACGTAGATTGCATAGTAGAATAATAATAGAGAGTTCAGAACATTAAAGTCTAAGATAGGAATGTTAGGAATACGAATTCTGTCAATGGTATGCGAGAGTCTGCCTACGCTACAAAGAATAGGGGTTACCACAAAATAAGACCTTGTTTTTCCAATAGTCTGAACCAAAAATCAGAACACAACGTAGACTCCGGAAAAGCTTGGGAAATTGACCACATTGGAGTGCAAAAATTACCGTGAAAATTAAGAAAATCGGAAACACTCGAATGTTAGCATAGGGCTAGACGTTACACGCTGGCCAAGGAGGAGAAAAACCTCAAATTGAAAGGAAAACTACAAAGGGTTTTCCGATCACATTAGTTAGGAAAATTTAAGGCAGCAGTAGAGGAGCCATCTTAAACCGGTGGCGCGAACGGAGGTCCATTGCTAAATTAAATCATAAACGAAGGAAGGGCGGGCCATCACATCTTTAAAGGTCAGGGGGGGGGACCATCTCAATAGTACATTATTAGGGGTACAATATATCATTGTCTAAGTTCGGGGAATTAATATTATATGGGATGATTCTAGGAATTTCTTTTCTCAGTACCAACATTTCTAAATATTTTCTATGTCAAAACATATTATATCATATATTTTCATATGAAGCGGTAACTTGGTAATGTGACATTATCATTTAAAAAATAAAACACATGTGTATCTTAGTTCATAGTTCAGTAATATACTGCCCTGAAGAAGCTACGGTAGTGGCGAAACCCAGTCGGCAAAAGTATATAAGAGATAAAACTGATGTAAACAAAGATATTGTTATATTTTTTTAAATATCATATCATATTTAAATTATTTCTTCAACGGATTTGACAACTTCAGGAATGGTTTGCGAAAGTTTTTCCGAAAAAGTAGAAGGACTGAACATGTACGTCGGTGGAAATTCAGTTCTTCGGCACATTGGTGGCAGTATGATCAATGGTGAAAGCTCTATAAAACGCTTTCTATTTGTAATAACAATAAAAGATATGCAGATTTCCAGATGACGTCACTATTTTATTGCTATGCGTCTATCATCGTTTACCTAAGAATACACAAACTGCTTAAAGCAGAAGAAATCGACAGCTTCACTTTTTTTTTTTTTTAGAGTAACTCCACACAGGAGACCAAGGAGGAAACAATTTCCCTCAAGGCCTATATCATCTTAGGGGATGCTGTGTGGAGGATCTTTTAGAGGATAGGAAGGAGTGAACTTGGGTCTTGAAGAGACCCATGTTATAGGATGGAGGAAACACAGAGGCCGGCAGATCATTCCACAGCCGAGCTGTTGATCACAAGAACGAATCGTAGAAGCGACCCGTTCTCATGTGACAAATGCCAACCGTGTGCAAATGTTGGGCGCGCATTTGGCTTGTTTCCCAACTATGCACCGGTGCCAGAGGGATCAATGACGCTAGTTCTTCGAAGCACCGGTAGAACAAGGACAGCATTCCCACCCGACGTCTGTGCTCCAAAGATTGCAACCCATTTGTTAAGATAGGCGAATCTATCAAACGGACCGCCCGTTTCTGCACAGAGTCAAGGTTTTTTTCAGATATTTTGGGACTCCCGACCAGAGGTGGCTGCCAAATTCTACAATGGGGCGCACTTGCGATTTGTACAGGGTCAGCAGTTGTGTACTATTAAAGTATCTGCGGGCTCTGTACAATACGCCCAAGCTTCTGAGAGGCTAACTTTACTCGGGTTTCGATGGAGACCCCATACCTGAGCTGATCACTTAAGGTTACACCAAGCATATCAATGGAGGGCTTGTTGGGAAGATTACTTCCATTAAAGGAGACTAGATTGTCATTTCGATCCTTTTTAGACGTAATCAGATATGATTGGGTCTTTGAAACATTAAATTCGATGAGGTTATTCTTACCCCAAGAGGAGACCCTCTCAAGGTAACCGTCCATTCTCTGTTTCAAAGCCCTCCGAGCCGTTGGAGTTTGTGTGCCCTTTGGGGGCTTGTCAAACAAAAAGCAATCATGGACTGTACTGTCATCCGCGTAACAGTGGATTGGTGAACATGTCAAGAGGTCATTGATGTGCAACAAAACAATGTCGGAGACAGAACCGATCCTTGTGGGACGCCAGCATTTATTGAATGCGAGGAAGAGATGAAACCATCAGCAACCGTCTGAATCGATCTCTCCCTCAGAAAGTCGGCAATCCAAGTACACAAGGAAACGGGAAGTCCGTAAAAAGGCAGTTTGTTGACAAGCCCTCGGTGCCAAACCCGTCAAAGGCCTTAGAAATGTCCAGTGAGACCGTTTGAATCTCACCATAACGTTCCAGGCACCGTCCCCAAACATGCGTCACATACGCGAGATAATCACCGCACGAGCGGTTCCGCCGGAATCCATACTGGCGGTCGTTAATGATTTTGTTCTTCTCGAGGTATGTAAGCAGTTTTTCGTTGATCACACGTTCCATCACCTTGGACAGAACTGATGTGATCGCTATGGGGCGGTAGTTGGCCGGGTTGGAGCGATCACCTTTCTTAGGTATAGGATGAATGACCGCTTTTTTCCAACCAGAGGGCACAGAGCCACATTTCAGGGACATTTTAAAGAGCTTTGTTAAAACTGGAGCGATTTCTGCAGCACACCTCTGCAATACCAGGGCAGGTATTCCGTCAGGCCCACTAGCTTTATTAACATCGAGCCCCCGTAAGACAAGGAGTACATCCCGATGCCGTATCCTCAGCTTTTTCATATAGAAGCCGCAGTGAGGAACCGACGGCGGGATGGCACCCCGGTCGTCGAGGGCCGAGTTTTCTGCAAACATTTTCCTAAAAGGTTGGCCTTTTCGGTAGCAGTGTTTGCTAGTGAACCGTCAGGTCTGGTAAGAGGCGGCAGACTGGATTTGCAGAAATTGCGACCTATGGAGCCCGCTAGCGACCAGAACGCCCTGCTGCCATGCGGGCAGGCAGCTAGCTTTTTACTGATCTGTAGGTCGTGCTCAAATTTTGACCTATTGATGATTCTCTTACTGTCCTTTGCCAATTTGTTATATGCTGATCTGTTTTCTGACGTTCGAGATGTGTTGTAGGCTCGGTAAGCCGCGTTTTTTCGTCGAACTGCTTCGGAGCATTGTCGACTGAACCACGGCTTTGAACCTACGCCAGTTTCTTTAATGGTTGATTGAATGAAGCCATCCATCGCAGATGTGATGACTTCACTAATTTCCTGGGCACATCTGGACGGATTCGAAGTCTGAAAACAGACAGCTGACCATGGGAAAGCATTAAAATGCGCCCGCAGACCGAACCAATCTGCTGACCTATAGTGCCACATTTTTCTCTTCAGCCTCTCAATTGGGGGTCTGAAGTTAATAGGGATTGATGTCGTCACCAGGCAATGGTCGGACGATCCTAAAGGCGCTGCGACATCAATCCCATAACCACGTGGCTCGGTAGTTAAAAATAGGTCTAACAGATTGGAGCGGTGAGTCTGGACATCAGGAACCCTCGTAGGCTTCTGAACCAGTTGCTCCAACCCATGGCAAAGGGCAAAGAATTCCGCCTGTCGGCCAGCCGAGTTTTTTGAACATGAGAACTTCAACCACGGTTCATTATGAACATTGAAGTCCCCCAGAACAACAAACTCGGCCGAAGGGTAGCGGGGTAAGAGGTCATCAATAGTTTCGCTCAAATGTTTAAATAGCTCGGATGAGTCTGATTCGCTGAGGTTTGGTGAGCGGTACAAACACGCATAAAATCTTACCGTACTGGCAAGACTGACGCGCACCCACATTACGTCAAATCTGGAATTTTCCAGACTCAACAGTCGCACACAGTTGACGTCAGCTCGGCTATACAAACAAACACCTCCTTTAGGTCTGAACTTGCCTACGAGGGTGAAGCCCGGGCAGTCCAGATAGGAGGCGTCTGGAGGCTCAGCTATCTGCGTTTCGGAGAGGAATAAAAGGTTTGGGCGTTGGGATTGAAGGTGATGATGGACAGAATTTTATAGAAAAAAAAAACTAAATATAAACGTGAACTGCTCAAGAATGCTCTACGTCAGAATTCGCCATGCATTTAGATGTGCAGACGTTACAAATAATTTATGAACTGCTCGAACTATTGGATTCGACTACTCGGACATTCATTTTGTAGTGTTTGTTCATCCCATCCCGCTCAGACCATTTCTTATGAGAACTTCATCAAAACTACTTGAAGCTGGGTATTTTCATTACCTGTCGAAAAGTCCTGCAGCTGCCTGCATATTTGCAGTCTAACATCTCCAATATTTTCGTGGAGATATCACAATCCCACTGATTTCGGTAAGCGAAACTCTTACTTCATGTCATACAAAAAATTCGGGTCGCTAAAATTCAAAGTTCCCATTAAATCCCTCCGGAATCGGACCTCCTTTCCTACCGCCCTCTACAGTCCAACCCCCCTAAATCAACACCCGGCCACTCGCCCTGAATTATAAAGTGACCCGAGCATCCCTAGTTTGACCCCAGGGCACAATCGGGGACGTGGCACGTTTAGGGGATGTAATGCAGAGGGTTGCGAAATACGAATTGATACCGGACACTACGGTGGTATGAATACTTTTTCAGATAGTTTGATGTCCTATGACCTAGATTTTGAATGATAATATTGGTATTTCTAAGGAATTGTTACGGATTCTTTGAGGGTTAACCAGAAAAATTGAAAGGAAATCCTAGAAAGAAAATTTACAAGCTCTCGTAACATTTTTCCAATATTTTTTTCACATTCGTGCGGATATTTGAGTATATATATCTGTAATTATATAAATTAAATAGTAAATATTTTTATGCTACCCTGAAGCTATAATTTCGAAACCTGTTCGGTATCAGAAATATTAATTTATTATTTTTTTGAAGAAGAATTCTTCTTCTAGAAGGTTTTCACTTTGTGATGTCATTATGTATTTTAATTAAAACAAAATAACTTTGTATACATCACTTTATTAATATACAATATTACAACATGTTTCGTGAGCGATCACATCTTCAGGTATCAATGTAAAAAAAAAAAAAAATTATCAGCGGTTGTACCAAAATTATCATAATCATTGGTCATCTAAAAATGGCCCGGTGATTAAATCGCCCGAAGGGCTAATTGAAATGATTATTTTATGATAAAGACTATTCTAGAAAAAAAAAATCTGACGTATAACACTTAGTCATGGCATAGTATTTTAAAGAAAATTTCAAATATTTATAAGTATTTTTTTTATTAAAATGTAAAATGGTTTTGTTTTAAGCCACTTTATTTTATTTATATATATTTCTGCATTTGACCGGTTTTGGTTGCACTCAACCTTCTTCAGGAATGTACACATATAAACTAAAATTAAAATACAAAGATATAATAATAGAGAGAGAGAGAAAGTGTGGGAAAGAGACAGCACGTTAGGGTAGAACAGAACAGAGAGGGTTCGGTAGAGGGGTTGGTACAGAGGTAGGGGTGGGGAGGGGGAGAAAGGGAACATTCTTAAAATCGGACTTTGGGATAAATCTAATTGTTAATATAAAATTTAGCAATTATTATATTTATTTGATTTTGTGTGGTCTTCATTTTTGTGGATATTACACGCAGAAATGATCCTTGAGCTAATTCTGTTTTCGTAGACAAAAGGTTAGCGAACTTTGCTACAAAGTCAACATTAATATTTTCACACATATTTATAGGTGGCTTGTCGCTTAGTGGAACTTCCTTTTTTTTAACATAACTCAACACACGGATATTGATGAATATCTTTTCAAAACAATTAAATTATCACGCAGTCCCGTCAACATAATTTTATTATAATTTCTTGATTTCGTTAGTCGGTATAGTATATATATACGAGTATATAGGTAATTTAAAATTCCCATTTTACATAAACGGCTGCGCTGCCTGTTTCATACATTGAACTTAAATCCAAAATTAAGTTTTGTATTAAACATGCTGCGCAGCCGTTCCCATTAAAGCCCCTGAAAATCAAGTAAACTAAAAACATTAAATTTATAATTATTTTTATTGAGATGTAAAAACCACATTTTTAGTATTTAATCACTGCAATCATCGATATCATTATCCATATCATGTTTACTAAGATCAATTTTATAGCAATTTTTGTCCTATAGTTAGATGAACTACGAGTAACCAGGTACATTATTGTTGGGTCTTTAAAATATTTTATTATGTTATAATAGGTACACATTAGGGTAATATCCTTCTTAGAATAGAAAGTAAAAAGGCTGACTTTCTTCTAATATATCCATTATAGTGTTACCTTACTTATATGCATTAATAGTATATAGCATATGAATGTAAATAGGAAGCACATATAAAATATCATGGAAAATGTAACTGGGAATTTTGTCGCAGACATCCAAGGCGAATTCTAAGCAGCATATTACCCTGATGTGTACCTATTATAGCATAATAAAATATTTTAAAGACCCAACAAAAATGTACCGGGTTAAGCGTAGTTCATAATAATAATAATAATAATAAGAGTTAATTTCTATAGCGCAGTTTTGTGAAGGTTCACCTCAAGTGCGCTTTACACTAACTAACCTAACCTAATTGTAAAATAACAGATATACTACATAGTATATCTGTTATTATAATATATATACAATATGCAAATTAATACTATGACATACAATATTCATGTTCATGTAACTATAGGACAAAAATTGCTATGAAATTCATTTTTGCAAACAAGTCGGAAATCATAGGAAAATAACAAAACCAGGAAGAACCATCTGTTTAAATAAAAACCGACACAAATGACTTTATATAATTTAAAAAAAAAACCAATAGATTCAGTAAATAAACATAATGTAACCCGTCTTCCAGAGGGTAATAAACCAACCGAAAGTTGTTTTTAAAAACATAATAGTAAACGGTACCGTCAGCAATAAAACGAATTTAAAAGTCATAAATAAAAATAATATTAGAAAGCAGGGAAACTCACTCCCAACATCGATGCTATATATACCATGGATTTGGTTTTAACTCTGCCAGTCTGACGATGCCCGTGATATTGTGAAAACGGTCCGGTCAAAAATAAATCACTGGAAAAAATTTGCAATGGTTTAAAAAAAAAATCATTTTAATATTAATGCAATACACTCCGCTTCTCTGCACAAGCATTGCATAGAAGAGAAGTGAACTATTGTAAATTGAATTTAAATGTATTCAATTTCAATAATAAATCATTAAAAAACTTTAAATGTTTGTAATAATAATAATGATAATAATTTCTCTTCTTTTTTATAGCGCAATTTGTATCTGAAATCACCGCAAAGGCGCTTGATAAGATATAATACGGTACTTTGTATACCTTTTGAAAAAAAACGTATTTTTTAATGCCACTCAGCAATAATTCACTAAACTCCTCTGCAGTTTATTCGCAGCTAATGCAAACAGTTGCATTATTCATGTACAGTGTATTTAATCGATACTCCATCACAGCATTCATTCGCCAATATGATGCAATAATGAATCATTTTCATGTATCAAATGGTAAATTTTCTCTCATGCCTCACACAGCAGAGTGGCGCAGCGGAAGCGTGCTGGGCCCATAACCCAGAGGACCGTGGATCGAAACCACGCTCTGCTAAAAATATTTTTTTATACTTTAAAAATGTGTTCTTGATGGAGTTACTTGTTCTAAGGCCAAATTGTACATAAAGATTTTTTGGTATAATAGAAACCTCAATTTTATCTGTGCAAGTAATATTAAATGTGTTTTAGATAGTATTTAAAAACATCCCTCCTTAATCCCTGAGATCTCTAAAGCGTACGATATGTGTGGTAAAACCATGAATGAGCGTATGAAAAATGTGTGAATTCGCAAAGAATGATTAAGAAAGGACACTTTGAGCACGTAGAGTGGATGAACAAAGAAAGGATTATATATGACACGAATGTGAATGGCTGAATAAATCAGGGACGCCAGAAGAAGACACGGTACGGTATATTGAACCAAATACTTGAGTCGGGCAATGTCAAGAGTAGGAATCATATAAGAGTATGTATGAATGAGAATAATGTATTGTCCGGTCAGTGGCTGAGTCGGAATCGCCTCTTTGTCCCACTCAGGCGTCGTGAATTAAATTCCTAAGCTGGTTAAGTCCTTAATCATTGTAGAAAATAATATTAACTTAACCTAAATGAAACACAAAAACGGAAAATATAATAAAAACAGTAATTATTGAATGGAACACTAGTATATATTGATTAACTTGGCAGGTTTGCGATAAGCCGACGTAGCTCAACGGTAGAGCATCTGACCGGATATTAGAAGGGTGCGGGTTCGAGTCCTGCCGGCGACATTTATCTTTGCTCGGAAGGTTTTTCAATTTGGATGAGTGTTTTAGATTAATAATTATTGTTTATAAAAATAATAATTGTTACCCTTTGCGCTATGCACAAAAATCTTGTCTTAAGTTTTTAAGAACTTTAGTTTATCAATTAATAAATAAAATACTTCTCATTCGTCAAAGATGTTTACTAAAACTTTAATTAAAATAATATATATCATTCAGTTTGAATGGGTATTTTGGCCTGAAATCTAAAATTAGATTATTTGTGAAACAGCTAGCGCAGCCGTTCCTCTTAAGCAACGGATTTTAAAATAATTATTACTTCAGTGGTGCTAATTTTTGGTGGTATGATGTTGATTGTAAAGTTTTACAGATTTGCAAATAATGTGCACAGCTATCCTCAAGAGCATTGAAACTAAACTAAACAAATATACCTCACCGTTCAAAACAGTGCGTCCATATTGTACGAAAATAATCTTATTCTAAAATACATGGCGCCGCAAGGGTATCCGACACGCAACCCCATATTCCAATTAGAAAAATCTGGAAACTAAATGAAAAACACGTATTTCTATAAAAAAATATCTGATTCCACATCAAATCTAACAAATCAATCTAAAAATCGGCTAATGGATTTTTGTGAAAAAAATCTCTAAAATGAATCACGCAGAAAACATTTCGATTATAATCGTTAATCAATCACTCCCCCTTGATTAATTTGAATTTTGTTGAATACAAAACGCGTGTTATTTTTAAACACAATTTTTTGATAACATTATGTTTATTTTAATATAGTAATAAACCTAGAATTATGCACTTTTTCGCCTTCAAATAGTTTAATCAGCTGAAACATAAAATTGACCCGAGCAATCAGTTAAACGTAAACAAAAATATCGAATTTGTTATAATTTTTATAGATCTGGTTTTTTGCTGCAAATAGCTCTGCCATATATAATACAAAATAGCTTTAGGTCGTAACAATACTAACTACTTAACGCTGGATCAATGGGTCCATTTTTTTATTTTTTATTGTATCACATTAATTATATACAGTGGGAACTTATACCCGCTAAGCCACTGCAAGCAGCTTGTCAGCAGTAGTTTATTTCAACAATATAATATAATACAACAATAAATTACAATCATCATACAAATGTAGGGCAAAATTATTATATTTAGGCGCATGCGTGTTGTGATCAATGTACATAATTTGAAAAAAAAAAATAAAAAGTATTACAGTTTTGTTATTGAGATACTAGAGTCCAACTTTATAACACCGATTTAAATAATATTAAAAAAATGTCAATATCATAAAAAATATAAAAATTATAAAAGTATCAATATTATAAAAATATCAATATTATAAAAACATCAATATTTTTAAAAATATCAACTTTTTAAACATCAACTTTATAAAATTACCAATATTATAAAAAATATCAATATTATAAAAATACGAATATTATAAAAATACAAACATTGTAAAAAATATCAACATAATAAAAATATCAACATTATCATATTACGAAAATATAAATATTATGTAAATATGAGAAATATCAAAGCATCTGTAAGTATTAAATAAATTGAGAAATAAAAAATATATATATCCAAACATATATACATAAAACAGCAGTACAGGTTGGTTACAATGAGGATAGACTTAAATATAACAGTAACACCGTAACAGTAAATACACCAGATATTCAGGAGCTATACAACCGAGGAGATCGTCATATTTGTTACCATCAATACACAAGGTTACTTTACAAAAGCCAACACTTTAACATCAGTGAGAATTTCATCATAGGGCAATTGTTTTTAAATTCGTACGGAAATTTGTTAAATATAAATGGTACAATGTATTCAAGGGTTCGTTGACCATATTTATTTTGAAATATTGGCACTATCATTCCTATATTTTGTGTGAAACGTGTATTGTGTACATGATCCACCACTGCCTTATACGGACTTTCAGATATATGTTGCAGTAGAATTTTATTGTATACTGTACAATGTTAACCAGTCTTACCCATACTACGAGATAAGATTGACATATAAAAATAATAACAGTCAACACCAGTAGACAAGGATCACCTTGAAAATAGCAACATTTAAAAAAACAGTTCCATCATAAAACAAAACGTTGAAGAACGTGAAGAGAAATGACGAAACAAAGAACAACAACAAAAAATAAACAAGCGACAAATCTAACCCAGCCTTTCTTTTATAATATATTCGGTTACCGAAAAAGGCATTCCATTATTTTAGACACAAAACGTTTTCTTATTATATTTCCTTGTAAATACGATGAATTGGAAATATATTAGTAGAAACGTAAAAGGTTTTTAAGGAAACGCCAAGGCGTACTTTTATGCAATTGCGTGTCGAAAGCATTTGATAGAAAATCTACCGCTGTCCATCTAAAACAATTACTTATTAATGTTCATTGAACTAAGAATACGCGCAAGGTGTGAATTATAAAAATTATTAGCACGCTAAATGGAACTAATTTCTTTTAACCTCTATTGTGCGACTGGCTACATTAGCAGTGTGAAGAATAGTGCTACAGAGGGTTTATTGTATTCAATATTGTTGGTAATGCTATCAAGGATATGAAAAATTATCATGATAATATGGTGTAATACTGAGTTTTTTTTATATATGAATACCCCACAAGAGTCCCAACTGTTCCCAACCGTCTGGAGCTAGTGAGACTATTACATCCCCAATTGGGAAATGTTGTGAGGCTGAAGGTATTGGGGATGTGGAGGAGAAGGGGTGAGGAAGGTGGAGAAATACCTGGCTATTCAGATCTGGTCCCCAAACACGGCTAAAAGCCATTTCAAGCAACGTTTCAATTCTGAATGGTGGTCTTTCACCAGGGCGATACTGATAGTATCTTCTAGTCTGGAACATGCGAAAATATATTACATATTATTTTTAAATCAATTAATTGTGAAACAGCGCAAATTAATTAATTAAAATTTACTCGCGCACCCCGGGATTTGAACCCGCGACCTTCGGATTCGTAGTCGTGAGCCTTGCCCTTCGACCATGGAGGCCATCAAAGTACTAATAAGGTATAAAATTTGGTACAAACATTGCATAAGATACACATATAGAAACGTTTACGAAAACAGACAGAAAAACAAACTTTGGCTGAGATACACGGACACGGGAGGAGAAATTCAAAAGTAATTAGCAAGCAAACAAAGAAATAAAAATTCAGCACTAGGTATTTTTTATGTACTGCGCTGTTAAACTATACAATATTCTAAAAGAAATTACTGAAATAGGAAAAATAAATTATTAGTTTTAAAATAAATAGAAATAATTTTTTTTTCTTCAGGCTGTGTAGTTCTTCAACTTCAGAATTGTGCATTGCGTATTTGAAAATACCCTTCCGCTTTGTTGTGGCCAACTTTGTAAATACGCATAAAAGTTCTAACTATTTGTATATTACACGAAATTTTATAATTTTTTAAATTTATTTAATACGTTTGTTATAAAAACATAATTATATAGAATTAAGCCAATAATTACGACATTTATAAATCATACATGCGTCAAGGACAAGCTGCAATCCATGTGTGGATACATAATGGTCCAGTCAATTCAGTTTCTAACTTGGCAGTGCCTGTTATAAGAAACTAATGATGCCAGAGAAGGTTGTATAATTTTTTGTTGTTGTATATTGCACAAATATTGTTACAGTTGTTGTAAGTTGGTATACAGCATCAATTTATAAGTTGTTTCAATATAAAAAATAAAATAAAAAACAGTAAAGGTCATAAACTAAAATTGATTAGAAAAAATAAGAGAGAAAATAAGTAATGTAAAATGAAGTAAAAGTAAGTAAAATGAAGAGACTTGTATTAAATTATCAGATTACATTTTTTAACAAATTTTCTGAATTTGTCCTAATTAACTTTATAAGCCATTTAGCTATTAGCTAATCCGGTAATGTTTGCAATAGTATATCAATGCAGGTATATATATTTAATCATTTTGTTCGAAGAGTTTTATTCACTATCTAAATCACCACTTCCACTACCCTCACCTAATAATGTCTAAATATTTCTGTACTTGTTTAATTTAAGTTAGTTTTAAGAACGGTAGTGAATGATACTGATTTGTCGAAACTGATGGCGCAGTAATAAAATTAAGTAACAAAAGTACATAGTGGATAAAACTCTTCAAGCGAAATGTCTAGAAATTGTTATGTAATACCCAAGAAATACACAAAATTCCGTGTCCATGTCCTTATCAGCATTTCTTCAAAAAATCCAAAAAATCGATTTTTTACTAAAATAATAAAAAGTAAAAAATCGAAGAACACCCAAAAACGTGACTAACATTTCCAGTTGTCAAAAACAAACCACTGATCCAAAATGGCTGATAATGCTAACATATGATAAACATATGTGTATCAACATAACAAAAAAAAATCGATAATCGAATGTACACAGCCCGCGAAAATTCAAAATTCACCTTTTCTTTTGAACACACCTCGTATTTCTACTACACTTTTATTAATTAAGTCACCTCTTTATGTGTACTCACCATGTTTACGAAATTCCATTTCAGTTGGTGTTTGAAAAATCATTATTATTTTAATATAATACTTTTCAAATATTTTAATATACTTAAGTCTGTCATAAGATCACATTGGAATATTTTATTGTACATCCTGTAACCTACCTTAGGATAGTTTCACCCAGTGATGAAGGCATTGTGAAACACAAAATATTGTACTAATATTTCTCCATGTATTGTAAGAAACCACAATAATTAATTTCAGTAAATGCCTATTTATCGGCACAGAAACTGAATATCGCACAAAAATCAGTTGAAAAAACACAAAACTTTATTTCAACGAATACATTTTCTGAAAAATGAATTTATGTTTAGAAAGACAAGAAAATGGGCCTTTTAGGGCAGTGTGAACCCTCTTTGGACACTGAATGATGAGATTTATCCATTTGATCTTTCAAATGTTCGACGCTATTTGCTTGTTTTGTCATATTCAATAATGATACATTTCTGTTACCTTTGTTTGCTTTCTTGCCATATTGCTTCGGTTACTGCTTCGCGAAGCTCGCAATTTCATGAAACTCATCCGAAGTTTAAAGGATCTTTGTTGATAAAAGCGATCATTCCATCCGATAGACCCTACTAAAGTATCATCAAAGTTGCATTCATCTTTTCCGAGTGTTTGATTTGTGATTGTCCCAAACTTCTTCCAAGAATTGTCTTCTTGACTGTGCAAAAGTTCGAATTATCCATGCCTCCGTTAAAGTTTTTCTCAAAGTGCGTCGATTTCAGATTTTTCCTTGGTCTTTTTTCCATCCTTTTGCGTCGCTTTACGCCGATATTCAAAATGTCCCATTAAACCCGAATTCCTTTTAGCTTTTCCCATTGGCCTTGATCCTAGCAGGTAAGCTCTCCATCAAAAAGCAATCCATTTAAATCGAGTTATCCGATTTTAATTGCCACATCAATAACTTTTTTGGCATTTAGTATTTAAAAGCCCGAGTAATTAATGAGAATAAAAAACGTTAAAAAAATACTAAAAACGTTTAATTTCAAGAAATAGATGCTTGAAAAAATCGTGTGTTGATATAGAAGTAAAATTTATTTATTTAAGATTTATTTAATTTTGCAAAGATGAGTTAGTAGTTGGCAAAAATGGGGAAAACAAATAGATATTAATATATATTTATATTACTTATTGAAGTTTATATACCTCATTTTAACATTTAATCATTTGAAGAAGATAATATTAACACATCCCAAATGAAACACGAATCCGAAAAAAAACAACAGAAAAATACAAAAAGATATCAGCCGCATCTGCGGCTCGAACCCAGGACCTGTCTACCCGGGACAACCGCTTTACCGTCTAAGCTAAGGAGACCAGTTCAATTTACGCCATCTACCCCGATATCATACTTCAAGTTCAAGATTTGCCAATATTATCCTCCATTTTATATCCCATATAATTGGCTGCTATCCTTATGATGATTGTAAAGTTCTTCCCGAACACAATTGTAATCGGAATAGAGTCTCGGAAATACCGATCCGATTTTTATTTATATGAGATATCTATTGATTTTTTTTACAAGTCTAGAAAGAAATATATATATTTTTTTAAGTTATTAAAGTTTATGTACCTCATTGTGTTAATATTATCTTCTTCAATGATTAAAGAGATATTTCTTTATATTTACCATTTTTCCGACAATCTGTTTTACATTATCATTATCAAATACAATATGCACTCGTAGATTTTATTAATTGTTTTTGTGTTTAATTCGTAGAACTCCATTTAATTTTAATTTTTTTTAATGATAATCAAATATAATAATATTATTATTAAGTCCTGCAAGTATTTTTAGTTGTTACTATTGTGACAGCTGTTTCGGCGTTTAAGGCCATTTTCAAACTGTGGTTAATCCACTTGGCGACGACTTATTTATATGATTTAATTTACCCCCACTCCTATAAAATTTGGATGGATGGGTAATGATTTATTATCGGTAAAACCGATTTAATTAGAAAGCAATTAAAAATTATGAATTCTGTGAGGTTTTCACATTTATAATGTGCTTTTACTCGTATTTAACTGACAATGTTTTTATAATTGATTTATTTAAATGTGTTGTTTTGTTTTGATAATGTGAACATACTGAGAAGCGGTGAGTATATAATTTTCCTTACTTTATTAATTAATGTTATATTAGGATCATTAGTTCGTTTTTTAATTTCTAATTGTTCATGTAAATTTAATCTTATGCCGTTTCTTTCTATATGTAAGGGATTAGGTTTATTGTTGTCAAGCGGGACGTGATTATTTACTAGTAGATGATCAATAATCGTGATTTAGCTGTACATGTTTTTTTCGGAAAAAAAGACTAGAGCCAGGTATGATAAAGGTAATTAATTACAAGGACATTAAGTAGGAATTACTTATTAATTCTAAGTAATTATAATATTATTACGCAATACGATAAACATGTTGTAAACACGAAAAATAATTGTCACATTTAAATTTTACATTTGCAGTATTCATAAAAATCTAATCAGAAAAATGACTTTTAGAAAATATTATAAATTGTTGAATATACTAAAAAAAATGATTTTTTTTTTGTTAAATTTGAGTTGAAACTAAAGAAAAATAATAGGGTTAGTTTAATTTTTTCACAAACACCAACTAAATTTATTTTTGAAATCCGGATTACAAATCTTTGGATAAGTTTACAAAAGAAGGCTTACCGGAAAAG
>JAHDVE020004034.1:0-87138 GCA_022606495.2 Halesus radiatus
ACATAAGTTTTGAAAATGTCAGACTCGCACGAACAAGAAAATTCTATTGCTGAAACTGCGATACATAAATGATTTTTTAATAGGTAATATGACGAAGATCATCAAGTTTGTAAAGAAACAAAAAAATAACCGTATTAACTTCCTCGACGATGCAGGTCAATCCTCGTATAATCCGCGTATAAGAGCGGCAACATGGCAGAATCTGCTAAATCTGAATAACAATTTAAAAAATACATTAATTTATGTCTTTTCAAAAAGTAGAAACATTGCTCCCGGGGATGGTGTAGTCCGTGGACACCGGGTTGCCGGGGCCGGCCCGTTAGGTTCACGACCCACGCAAACGTAATTTTTTGCATCAGCCGCCGCAAATCTAGTTTTGGATCTATAAATAGGTGTACACGGATACACCATACCCGGCTCCCTAGCTAACGATGTTTTCCAAGAATCATCGAGAATGGAGTTTACAGTACTGTGCACTGGGTGTACTATGGACCAGTGGCGTGCGGTCACACCACCATTGTTCATGCTATGAGATGCTTTAACGTTTAACTGTAATTAATACGCAAAAAAATTTAAAATAAAAGTTTAAAATTATCTTCAGTATTCTAATGCAAGCCTTATTAAAAACACAATAGTCCAAGAGCATATGATTTACTTTAACCAAAAGGTTTTCAGAAATTAGTGATATCTCCTGAATGGGGACGATTCTACATCATATTCTAAGAAATTTTTAAGTTTTAACTTTAATTATTGTTTAACGCTTTGCAAGTAATATAATTTTAAATGCAAAAGCGATATCTTTTCTGGAGTTTTATGAATTTAAATAACCACGTGTTAGACGTTAGATCAATAAAAATTAGAAACGAAATCAAATTCAAAGATCAAAATTATAAAATAAAATAAAATTATTATATTGATTTGCCTTGTTTCTTTAGAGCGAATGAAGAACACATTTTAAATATAAAGTCAGCAGCTCGGTGTTGCCATAGTAATGACGTTTTGTAGTTCCAAAATAATAAATATCTACAGTTAAATTCCAAGCTCTACAAAGAACTTATGACGTGGTTGTTAATTTTCTCAAAATTATATATATATATATATAATTTTTATTTTTTTTTATCCTGTATGTAATTAATGCAACACGTAGATTTAGATACAAATACGAGTATATGTTTATCTTTTATTGTTTTCTTTGTAAATTTTTTCCGCTCAAAGCGAATGGACCCTGCTACGAACCGTCGCTACAAATGTCTTATCGGCCTTCATGTTATGGCATTCGCGGGAACGAAATGATCCACGTACCTCAATGCCAACTACTTTAGCATTATTCTTATCTCGAGTTGTTCCCACCACAAGTCAACCAGGTCATCCGGATAGATAGAGCGAACCGATGTACGAGGTGTGTTCAAAAGAAAAGGTGAATTTTGAATTTTCAAGTGCTGTGTACATTCGATTATCGATTTTTTTTTGTTATGTTGGTACACATATGTTTATAATATGTTAGCATTATCAGCCATTTTGGATCAGTGGTTTGTTTTTGACAACTGGAAAGGTTAGTCACGTTTTTGGATGTTCTTCGATTTTTTTTAAATTCAAAATTCACCTTTTCTTTTGAACACACCTCGTATTACTATTATTGTAGGTATACTCGTACTTCTTCAACACACGCATGCCGGACACGATATCTTGCAGGCAATACAAAATATATTTATTTTTTAAATATATTTCTCAATGCGGATTATCTATTTCGGTTGAAAACGTTTGAGACACATGCCTAGTTAAATAATTAATTCTTAAATAAATATTTACGACGTATTTGTAAACATACGAGAATACATTTGTTTATTTGTTTTATTTTATCTAGTCTGCAGGTACTTTTATATACTATTAACGCATTTTTCTAGGTTTTATGTAAGTAAAGGATATCTATAAGTTAAACTTTTTGCACTGGAATGAATTTTGGTTTACAATAAAGATTTTTTAAATTAAACTTTAACCGATAGACAACGATGATGTATGTATTTTAGAGTAGATCTGTTAAATAATATTTGTCAAAAAATGTACTTGAGTAGCTAAGAATTTTAGTAAAATTTTAGAATGTAGAATAGAGTAAACGCCAATCGAGCAGAAGAAGATTAAAACTGTAAGCAGATATATCGCGATATCCGGCAATTACCAGTTTACAAGCTGGTAAAGGATTGGTTTAGAATAATACATTCTAAAAAGTTGAAGGTGTGCAAAACTTGCTAAGATTTGTAGGTAGGTAATTTGAATTTTACATCAAACTCCGTACCACAACACAGACAGATATGCTTTTATGGATACTTATCATGAATACTAATTCTCTATGGATTTTCAATACACGACCTGCTTAGTTACTCAAAATACCGGGTTATTGCTCACGTGCGGCGCTTGGCTTTTTATACGTATATTCATAGCGTTTGCTTACGTACAAGAATCTTTCAGGATCGCCCAAATCCTAAATAGTCGACGCTTGGCTAAGCACAAAACCTCGCAAATTCCCCGCTACGTTTTTAACATATAATAATAATGCCGATAGTGCGTACGCCATCTTGACAGCGATGCTCGAAGTAACACCTGCTAGTTTGTATAAGACATGTCAACAATAAACAAACGACCGTGAACCGAGTTAAGTAATACTAATCATCATTGATGAGTGCTTCGCTGACCACAATATGCTGACACAATATTTTATTATTCAAAATGTTTATTTATTCAAACTTTAAAATTTATAATGAATGATTTGATATTTCGTAAACATGAACAATTAAGGAAAATGATTTTTATTGGATAATAAATCAGATAGCGTTACACTATAATGTTGTTTCAATAAAGAATGTATTATGAACATTTTTTATTCTAACGAATTCAAATACTAAATATAGAGCAGTGGGTTCCAAGAAATTTACTTAGGTACCAGATCATACTTCACTTATATTCTTGTCCTATCCATGCATAGCTTGCATACTTTCAGTCATCTTCAAGGAGAACCACGTCGCAGCCTCCAATTCATAAGTAAGGAGAGTAGACAATAGAAAAGAGGTGAATACACTGAAATCCTTTCCTTCCAGACGCGTTACGCATTGATACCTTCATAAGGAAACAGGTCTATCATTGTTTAACTCGGTTAGTTCGAGAAACAAAACCTATGATATGAGAAGTTCCCGATTTTAAATAAAATTTATAACACCATCAATTTAATATTGCGTTTTAAACAATACCACAACAAAGACGCAAATCATCCGGATTAGTTGTTCAGCTTCCAACGCGTTGCCTTAACCCAAAAAATCATTCCACCAAAGGCTTTTTGTGTCGTAAGCTGAAAATTATTACGATTGAATAATAATAATACAAATCAATAAATTACACCCACGCTCACTCCACATTAAGCGGTGACTTGCAGATGACGCGATTCTTAATATGGGTACATTATTTAGTGCGTATATTTGAACGAGTATCTCTTTATTGCTTACATGATAATGGTTTACGAAAGTAAATAGGTATTACGTAAAGTTCTTCTTCTTGTTAACGGGCGGTCCGTTTGATAGATTCGCCTATCTTAACAAATGGGTTGCAATCTTTGGAGCACAGACGTCAGGTGAGAATGCTGTCCTTGTTCTACCGATATTTTAATGGAAGATGCTCCGAGGAACTAGCGTCAATGATCCCTTCGGCACCGGTGCATAGTCGGGAAACACGCAAAACGCGCCCAACATTTGCACACGGTTGACATTTGTCACATGAGAACGGGTCGCTTCTACGATTCGTTCTTGTGTTCAACAGCTCGGCTGTGGAATGATCTGCCAGCCTCTGTGTTTCCTCCACCCTATAACATGGGTTTCTTCAAGACCCAAGTTCACTCCTTCCTATCCTCTAAAAGACCCTCCACATAGCATCCCCAAAGATGATATAGGCCTTGAGGGAAGTTATTTCCCTCAGGGTCTCCTGTGTGGAGTTACTGTAAAAAAAAACATATGTGTCAAAGGTTGGACGACATGACCATAATATGCCTTACAACACGGTATTTCACCACAAGAGTTATTCTCCCCATTTGGGATAATAACAAAATGTGGCGATTTGAATTTCTTTCAGATTTTCTTGGAGAAACTGATGTTGTAATACGTGTTTTTGTTTATACTTTTATATACACCTTTATTACCTGAAATATTTTATATACGCATTAACTGAACCACTTAAGAAAGATTTTTTTATCCACATATCATATGTTCGATAGTATTCTTACGCATTTCTGTGATGACGCTTCTTTAAATAAGGTCCTTTGTTCTAATTTGTTTATCTAAAAACCACATTTACGCGTCTAATTTCTACAAGGCTAAACGTGGGCATAATTTAGCCCCTTTGGCGCCATTTTGGCCATATTTGGCCCCATGACGCATCTTCAAGCAGTTATTTTTAAGGGTTCACATTCGTGTGTAGAGATAATAATAATTACCGCATTTACACGTGTAGGCACTGTACAATACGTGGACGGTGTCTGACAGTCTGACATCTGGACGTTTTGTCCCTACTCCCAGCGTATAGACGCTGGGAGCTGGGATCTGTAGGATCTAGGAGTCACATGAACTCATGAACTGGAAGTCAGCTCTTAATATGTGCCAGTTCTTAAATTAGCCATCGTTTAATTTAGTCGTGCAAAAATGTGAGTTGCTACCGTGACTCTCGCTCTTATCAAAATGAGTCATGACACATCGCTATTTGCAAGTATCGTGTCATTCATTCAGCGGGGACTTGACGAGACTGTGTACTAATGTGAAGTGTCTCTCTTCCAGCTGATGATCTCCCCCCGGTGACAGACGTGTGTCTGGGCTGCATCTGTGAGGCGGTTTCCAACTGCAACGTGACTCTCCAGTGCGACGGGGACACCTGCGGACTATTCCGCATTACATGGGCTTACTGGTCTGATGCTGGCAAGCCCACCAACGGGGGACAGATTCCTGATGACCCAACAGGTAAATATATACATTCCGTCCTTCTCTTAATACAGCCATAGAGTTATTCTTCAATGGTAATCTCCAGAAAATAGGAAATTTTGCGCTGCACATCAGGATAGTGAACTCTGTTGATCCAGGATTACGATGTCACAAAGCTAGCATTTCCCTGTGAGCGTATAAAAATGTTTAAAAGAAAATCAAAGCTGTAATTTTACGATGATCATACATGTTTTATCATTATCTTAATAAGCACTAGCCTGATTTAAATCTAGATCGCAACGATAACCGTTTTATCCTGTGTGATTTTCTAGTTACCTGTAGGTATAATAATTTTACGTAAAACTGGGAATATAACCCAACATCTCTATTTAAAAGTTCACTAAATAAAACCTGTAACGTGTTTTAACTATTTAATTGTTTTAAAATGCCACTTTAATTATTATAGATAATTTTTTGTGTCTTTCAGCCTACACCAACTGTGTGACAGAACCCAGATGCGCCGCAAGGGCCGTCCAGGGCTACATGGCCAAGTTTGGACAGGTAAAACATATTTCATAATTTCACCCTCTCTTTTTAAACAGTCGGTACCAGTGGCATGGAGTCCATAAAGGCTAAAAAATTATCAAATTTCTGAGAAAAAAAAAAATTACTGAATTTCTTATTTCGTGATCGTTTTACCGCAAGACTTTTTTTCTGCTAGGTAAATTTCTAATACTTAGCTGCCATTTGTCTCAAGCGCCTTATCGATCATACTTTATTGTGTAATAAATAATAATAGGCAACACTTGAAAAGCCACAGTCTACCCTTGGTCAAGGAGTAATGCACGCCACTGGTCACTATCATACTGGGAACTGGACCTTAGATAGGAACTAATTATAAAAAAAGCCGTGAAAATTAAGCAGTTTCTTCAAATGTATAATTTATTTTTACCACTTATCTCAAAATATTCATTTAACCTTCTCTGAGCTACACTGCCATCAAAGTTTTTTATAAAAGGATTTTGTAATAAATAAGAGCAACAGTAGTAAACTACCTAATACGATGTTGTAGATTTCATAGTTGTTTATTATACTTCTTATATTGCCTGATTATCTTCTCGGCGCTAAATTCAATCGATTTGCCTGAAAATTACATTAATTTTTCGTAAAAAATAAATTACCATTTTTTGGTGGTGTGCCTCTGACTGTGCTCTATCGCCCGTAATCATACTATGCTATTTTAATGAATACCTGTCTTCATCAATAAACTATTTCGTAAATACAACTCATGTAATATCTTGCAACTAGCGAACCTGTGGTATTCTGCTCCTAGCGTTCTTTAAATTTCTCTTTGACGATTGACGACTTTAAGCCATCATTCTCTTTTTTCTGAGTTTCTCTCTAGCGAACAATGGGTCGAAGCCTTCTCTTGTCTTGAACACGATAGTTTAACCGTTTTGAGTGACTGGTTCATCCAAGTGCATGAATAATCTTAACGACCTTTAACCTTAATTTCAGGATTGCAACAAGGACGGTACCATCAACTGCTACGACCACATGGCCATCCACAAGAAGGGTGGATACGGGTGTTCTGGGGAGCTGCCCTACGACTATGCCAACAAGTTCATGCAGTGCATTGCAGCTGTGCAGAACAAGCAGGGCTGATTCTCACTCTATCTTCACAACATACTACATTCCACGAATAGTCTACCCAAATAACGCCGCAAGTATGATGCCCCGAGGCGTTTTGCAAATCACAAATAAGTAACATTGTTGTTTTACCGGATTTTATCGTCTCGATCTACCACTTGGAGAGGATGCACTGGTATCATATATTCATAATGAATCGTAAAACTTGTTTTCAATGGCGTACTGTCTAAGATATTTCATGCTTTTTATTCGCGATATGCAGTTACTCGAACTGACTTTGCTAAATTCAGTAAAACTAGTGGACATTCTCTAGACTCGCAATGCGACTTTTTTTAAGAAAAGCTTTTTTGTAAGTACCTACCTGCCTACATAGGTATGTGTAGATGTTGACTGTCTTATCGCTAGTATTGCATATAACGGTTTACGTAGAATGAAAATGAAATATGTTGACATTACTTCTGTATACAGTGCGACAAGGTAGACAGGAAGAATATAACTATAGATCTGTTCGTGAAAATACTATAATGTATTTATTTATTTATAAAATATTACAAAGCAATTTATAATATAAAAGTAAAGATATTAAATATATATTTTACTAATAGATAAGATAAGAACAAACATACATTATATTATTTTCAATTAAAATTTAGACAAACACCTTAAATTATTTTTCAATAATTTTTACAGGTACAGGTAATTTTTACATTATGAACTAACTAATGATGGTGTTTGCATAAAAACTGCGAAATTTTGTATTTAATGAAATATATGTGATATCTAAATAAAGTGATTTAATTTATATATATAGTTCATTATTGTACTCGTGATTTAACCGTATTGTGTCCATAACACTGAATTAAGATTGAAAAACAGCATGTTTAACTTGTTTATACAATACGTATTGTTGACTTTTCCTTTAAACGAGTGAGATTCATAAAAATTGCAAAAAACCTTTTTTAACCCAAATATTATATAATTGATATATCACCTAAGATTAGAGTGAAATTAATATTATCAAATAATAAACAATAAAATGGGCATTACACAAATATTCCCTACGAAAATCGGGAGGAAAAATATTTTTTAAAAGTTTCTACGCAAAAAAAATATTCATCTGAAATAATTTCACAAGAAACCAGTTTTTTCGGCAGATTCGGGTGAAATAAAATTCCGTCATGAAAATATAAATACAAATCTACGGACAAAACATTTTAAAGATATTCTTGCTTGTATAATAGTGTACACCGATAGTGGTTCAAATTGATTATAATTACTTTGGAACACCCCCCCGCAGTCCCACTTAACCCAGTAGAAGATCTACGATATAATACACTACTACACAAGCAAGAATCTCCTTAAAGTGATTCTATTGTACATGAAGGTTTAACTGTGAACTGACAAAATTTTAGTAATGAAACAGTACAATTACACGAATTAAAAAATCGCACGAGAATGAGAATGTTACTGCGACTGGGATTTCAAATCGAAACCTTTCGCTAACCGGGTGATTACTCAAGCCACTACGCTATCAAGGCAGCATTTGAACCCGCGAGAATCTTTGTTAACCATTTTTATAAAATATTTCATTTATAATGTTGTTTCAAGTTTACTTCCCAAAATATAGTATTTTATTTTTAGAACAGACAATTTTTTTTGAGTCGATTTGATTTTGTTTTTCAATATTACAATTACTTTGATATAAAAAATAAAAAAAACAATCGTACAAAGAATTATTATAAGTTATCACTCGAGAGAATTTATTATATCAGGAAAATAGTACAGAAAATATGTACCTAAACCTACTTTAAAATAACCTAGAGAAAACTTATATATATTTTTTAAATTTAATGTAAATCAGATTTAATAATGTTATTATTAGGTTCTACAAGTATTTATAGTTTTTTTTATTATTGTGTCAGCTGTTTCGGCGTTCAAGGCCATTTTCAATAATAAAAACTAAAAATACTTGCAAAACTTAATAACAAATTATTAAATTTGATTTACATTAAATTTTAAAAATAAATAAATGGAGTTCTATGAATTAAACATAAAAAACAATTAAAAAAGAAAAAATGTAGATAATTTTGGTTTTTATATCGGCACACGTTTTTAATATTATTTTAGGACAATCACAACTTCAGAGTAAACAAGGTGAACTTGAAGAGTGAAAATATTGTTTTATGTTTTATTAAAAATATATATATATATATATCGGCATAATACAATATATTCGTATAATCTTTCAAAGACTATTTTTGAAAGACAGTAATGCCAAACACAAATCGATTACGATATTATTTTTTGATATAGGTAAGTGCAAATTTATTACTTTTATCTTTAATTAATTATAGCAATATGTGAAATGTATCGATGATTATTACTAAACATAATTTTACAGTGTTTTTGACATATGTAGCTACATAATTTAATAGAAATACGTTTGTTAAAATATTTACATGTAGTTAACCTACTACTTTTTTCAACCAGCGGTGTGGTTAAAAATTACGGTCCAATTTAATTTGTCCAGTATAAATATTGCAAAATTAACTAAAACTTTAAATATTTCCATTTCTAAACTTCTGCTATATTTCCTTTTAATTTTTATATTAACTCCATCCAAAAGGCCTTGCGAGAAGTTACATGTCCCATGTCATCATTGCGGATGATGTGTATGAAGGGCCAAATTGTCTAATAATTTATGGAAAAATAGAAATTAATTTCCGTCCTCGACCATTAAAATTTTAAATAAAATATTTGTTTTCAGAAATTAGGAAAGTATCGATAACATAAAACATAACGTATTTTAAATATTTTAGAATAAATTGTTAAATTAGTTCTAATTCCATTTAAAGATAGTGCCAAGTAGTGAAAGACGTATAGTGAGTATTTTTTTTTTAAATCTATAGCCTTATCAATTGCTTGCTTAGAGTATAATATTATAATATCTGATTTACTATTTCGAACATCTTATCACTGATATCTATTACATTGTAAATTTAGTCTTGTTAATTAATGAGATACGAGTATGTTGGATATGATGAGTGTTATAATATGCAGTTGAGGTGAAAGTGTTGCGATTAGCTGAGGACTTGACTGGAGTTGAGGAGACGAGCCCCCAGTCCTTCGTCCCACAGATCGCAGGTACCATCCTCTTCAAACGAAACCTTCAACGAAAAATATTAAATATTAATAAATATTGAGACAATTTTCACAATGTTATCAATAAATCGTATATACCTGATATACACACGAAAACAGGTTATTGCCAAATCGAGAAAAATATATGTATCCGCAACAAAGAGAGGAGAAATTTCCTGACACCACCTAGCGGAAATACGATCAATAAACCACCTCGCTTGCAATAATAAAAGGCCTCTAGCGGATAAAACTTGAATCAATTTGAATAAATTAAAAAAATAAAACAGACCAATCGGTTTAACTAACTAACCTATCTGCAGACTATTGGGACTATATTTTGAAATCCATTGTTCAGCATATTCTTTTTGGGGTGAAATAATTGGCGGGGTTACATTACTCGAGTGAGCTAAGACCACCATTGAAGGGCAAGGGTGAAACTAAAATAATAAATTTGAAACCATGCAATGGTTGCAATTCCAAAAGTTTAAATAGTAAGAGCCAAAAAAACTGTAATTGTCATCAAAGGCGTTAGAATTTGTCGTGAGGATATTTTTCACAAAAACGGCGCTAAGCAGATCATTCAATATTATTATTATTATTTCAATAGTTTATTTTTTCAATTTTTTTCATTTTAGATTATGTTAATATGAACTATTCTTACCCAAGGACTGGTTGAGGAGTCGTCTCCCGCGGTGAAGTCGATGAGGAGTGGCTTCTGTCCTGGGGTTGGGGACTGGAATTCCTCCATCCTTCTGTTGATGCTTTTCACACTCTTCTCGGACACTATCTTCCTGTCCTGGTTACTCTGCCACAGCTTCAATAAAGCAGTAAAATTCAAGTCATCATCTAATATTTAATTAAATTTAAATGAGACAGTAATAAGACATTGGGGCTAATGAGTAAATACAAATCCCCATATATTATATTATTCGCGAGATGGTCTTAACTTCACTCTACGTACGTATAACAGAATAAACACATACGAAATTTTAAATAAAAGTAGATAATCAATAATACTAAAAAGGCAGTTCGTTGATTATTAACGTTAATTATTGGCAGATGTTCGTAGGAAGATCATGGCAGATGAAAGCAAGGGCAACTCACAACCACATTCTTCAGCAACTTGTCACTCCGATGTAAATATAACTACAGTACTATAACCCATACATAATAAACGTCAAGATGGTAGAGGTGTCTTCCTTTTTGGGAAGGAAAGCGACGCCAGACATGTTGTTTGTATTTGGAGTTTTTGTTGCTGTGTTGATGTGTTAATGAGCAGTGTCGGTATACCTGGTAGGCGGTGTTGAAGCTCTGGGCGGCAGACAGGGTGACGTTTCTGGCCACTTTTCTCTTGGGGCAGAGGAAGACGTGGCATTCCAGGGAGTCTCCTGTGCCCTGAGCTATGAAAGCAAACACCTGACTATGGATGGCATCCGCTGAACAGTACGATATTCTGAAATTTAAAAAAAACACATTTTGATGTAATCCGGATTATAATAGCAAATGGTGAAATTTACAAAACAAAGGAAAGCTTATGAATATGACATTAGGAATAAGTCGTTTATTTGGAGACCATCTCTCTAATTTCGCTCTCACGGATCTTGGGTGATAATTAGTAGGTACATAAGTTTGCATGTACGAATCTGTCAGTTATTGGAAGTTTTAAAAATAGTCAATTCTTAGGAAAAATGAATCATGTCTTACTTGTAAATTGATATATCGAGGATCCTTTCTGAAGTTGTCGCATCTTCTACCGATATTCCCTTTGGGGAAACTGTGACTGCTACTCGCCTTAACTTATTCTTTGTCGGACCTGTGCTTTTGCTTGCTGAAAATATTGAGGATTTTTAGATAAACTGAACATTTTTTATAATTTTTTCGTAGAAGAATTCTTCTTCTAGAAGGTTTTCACTTTGTGATGTCATTATGTATTTTAATTGTAATTTCCTGATTGTAATTTCCTAATTACTTGTCTTTCCCCTACCACCCCTCCCCACTTAAATCTAACTGTTCTATATTTTAATTGTTAACTTCAGTATAAATTGATACCTGAAGATCTAACTGTTCTATATTTTAATTGTTAACTTCAGTATAAATTGATACCTGAAGATGTGAGGATCGCTCACGAAACATGTAGTAATATTGTATATTAATAAAGTGATGTGTATACAAAGTTATTTTGTTTTAATTAAAAAAAATTATAAGTACACAGTAATAATTATATGGACATTGTCGACATATATAATACATAAATAGCAAAATATAAACATATCTTATTTAAATTTATGTCGGAAAGCAGAACAAGTATAATTAAATAAATGACCTACCTCTACTTCGGACTGATTAATTTGTTATTATGATATTTAGATAATTATTTTAAACTTACTGGCTACGAAGGTACTGTTAAAAATTATCTTGTGAATTTAATGATGATCATTAAATTTATCATTAAACAATCTCCATTAAATACTAACTTCTTTTACTTCCGATTATTTATACTTTTTCCGTGCCATTGTTTATACAAGTATTTTTTTTTTTAATTTTCCTTTCGTTGTTAATTTTTTATTTGAATTTATATTAACATTTCTGCAATACTAAATAACATGTGCGCAGAAAATGTTTAAAGAACAATTTTGGCGTAAATAAATAAATAATTCAGCAGTAGACATTATTATTGAAAAAATATGTGTATGTTGAAAACGGCATAAACGAGAAATCAGAAAGATCTATGCGAATATTAAAATATGTGTATGTTGAAAACGGCATAAACGAGAAATCAGAAAGATCTATGCGAATATTAAAATATGTGTATGTTGAAAACGGCATAAACGAGAAATCAGAAAGATCTATGCGAATATTAAAATATGTGTATGTTGAAAACGGCATAAACGAGAAATCAGAAAGATCTATGCGAATATTAAAATATGTGTATGTTGAAAACGGCATAAACGAGAAATCAGAAAGATCTATGCGAATATTAAAATATGTGTATGTTGAAAACGGCATAAACGAGAAATCAGAAAGATCTATGCAAATATTAAAATATGTGTATGTTGAAAACGGCATAAACGAGAAATCAGAAAGATCTATGCGAATATTAAAAGCATCAAGGGAATGGAAAAACGGGAAAATTCAAACGGAAGTCTTCTGTATGACTATGGCGATAGGGACTAGATCGTTATGTAACCAGACTACTGGCAGGTCAAGACCTAGCTTAACTATTTTTATTACCCAATCAGTGATTGACGATCATGCAGAGGACGAATGAAAGGTTTTCTTGTAATTAAACTAATACCTTTAGCCTGTGTGACGACCTGCGCCACGGCGGCCGCCATGGCGGGGGCGGAGCATGCCCTTTCGGCGGGGGCGGCGCCAACGTATTTCAGCAGGAAGCGGCGGCAGCTCGCGTCCGGACTTAGCGACAGCTGCGATCCGACGGCGTTCCACTCCTCACACAACTCTGGAAAATCAATACCACACTTCAACATACGAGAGTTTTCAATATTTCCTCGATGGGCTGACAAATATAACATTATTTTGCTCTTTCTAAACATGAACTTTGAGACTATCAAAAAGGACAAATCCTTTGACAGGACAGACGGAGTGTAGAGTCAACTCACGATCTAACAAGCCTTTCGGTCTTTCAGCAAGACCCAAGTTTTTAGTTCAAGTCTGTCGGCTTGGTAATAGTAGTAGTGACTAATGCTGGAATAATGACTTTTCGTTGCTTCCAATTAACTATTTTTAGGTTTGAAGTTGATTCGCAATCAATCCTACAAAATTTCTGCTTTCTTCAACGTACCGATTAAAGTACGCAGTGAGATACCCAATGACTGCAAGTACCTAAAAAGTATTCGACAAGTGCATACATTCGCCAACACCTTTTAATCTGTCTTTTGGTCCAGAAAAGGTATCAAATCCCAGAATTGCTTCCACGATCCCTCTCTCTCACCAATAAACGAGGAAGAAATAAAATATCCATCGATCGCAATCAGTAATATCACTTTTTTAAATATCACCCAGGAACGCTTCTTCTCCTTCGTATGGTGGAGGAGCGTTAAAGAGTGGAGGGTCAGAGTGGTAGCTTATTTCGTAAATAGAAAAAAACACGGTAACGATAGTCGACAGAGGACATAACCTAACGCATATGTTGGTCTACCTATGCTGCAAAATAAGTAACGAATTAAGGTGCAGCGAGGTCGAGATTTAGAGGTGATTTAATATCGCAAAAACTGCCTTGAAATACCCGATCGAACTTGGGAGGATCGATTAATCGTGAAAAATACAAAAACAGGCTTATGAAAACCATAATATTTCCCATAGTTCAGAATCCTGGCGAAGGTAAATCTGAAACCAGCGTATTATATACCCTATGAATATGCATTTACCTCGGCAGGTGCTGAAATATGTCTAGGCCTAAATTCACGGGCAATTATCTACTGCCGCCGGGTAATAAATCCATAAAATTATGTGACATTAAAAGGAGAAAAAATAACTGTTGAGTAGGTATGGAAGTGGTACTGGTAGGCCGCTGTCCCTGACTTGCTCCGTTTAAACCTCCGGAGCGGCTACAACAGCGAGCACCGAGCACCTAGCAGAAAGCCCTACCTACTAATTATTGTTACCGCCGAGCCGCGTGGTTGATCACTGATCAATTTTAATGTTCGATTACATTCCTCAATCATCATGCATTTGCACAATTCCGTCAGACCGACTTTCTGCACAACTCGGCTTGTCACTTAACGTATCGCTGTGGGAATGCAATTAAACACAATACAAAATATGAGACAAACATCACAAGATTTGAAGCAATTTACGTGTTTAACGTGAAAACCTTTTACGTGTGTTTTGTGTCAAAAATAGTACATTTTATACAATTTAATGAATCGCCCTAAATCTAATTTTAATGTTTTGTATAAGAATCTAAATCAGAGTGTTTTTCTTTATTGATGTTGAAAATTTCGTATTAAACATTTTCTTTTTAGAAGGCATTTATATTTTACTATCCTCTTCGGGCTCACGGTATCATATACGGTACTCCAGATCTATTCCATAAATATTCTTTGGTGATACTTCGGGTCTGGGTTGACAAACATTATCACCAAAGATTATTTATGAAATAGATCTGAAGTATGGTATACGATACCGAGGGCCCGAAGAGGCTATTTCAAAAAATATCTCCATATCGTAAATAAAAGTGAGTCAACTATTCACATAATAAAGCAAAAAAAAACATAAACATACGAGTACCTTACTTATTGTTTATTCTCTGATTATATTGATTGCTTGTGCAGTGTTAAGAGACGTACCTGATAAACTTTAACCACTGCTTCCTGAACTTATTTGAAGTAAATAATGTATTTAATAAAATATTGGTCTCCGGTGAAATTCTTTTTAGGTATTTCTGATTTAATAAGAATAAAAAAGTTATTTCACATTTCATCACGGTCCCTCAGCCGAGTAACCACCCAACCCCCAACCCCCCGCCCCGACCCTAATTGTTCAATACCTACTGTTTTTTTTTAGGTAAAAACGAAGAAAAAAATGTCATCGGAAACCAAAATGCCATCTACATTTGCAATACCAAATAAGCTCAGGAATCACCGGTTAAAGTAAGACAGGCACGTCTCTCAACACCCTGTTTATGCATAATTAGCGCATGGCATTTGAAATTTACCTTAACTAATTAGTAAATTATTTAATTAATTAATTTGTTAATTCATCTTCGGTAACATTAAATTGTCTCATTCTTCGCCGTTATTAACTTGACGTAATGTACAATTTTGGCAACGATCAGTGATTGTCGTCAATCCAATTGGGATTCATCCAAAACTGAAATATAAATTAACCGAGGCATGTCAAGTGAGCGCACATTTTCCAATTAGGATTCATCCAAAACTGAAATATAAATTAACCGAGGCATGTCGAGTGAGCGCACATTTTCCAATTAGGATTCATCCAAAACCGAAATATAAATTAACCGAGGCATGTCGAGTGAGCGCACATTTTCCAATTAGGATTCATCCAAAACTGAAATATAAATTAACCGAGGCATGTCGAGTGAGCGCACATTTTCCAATTGGGATTCATCCAAGAATGAAATAGAAATTAACCGAGGCATGTCGAGTAAGCGCACATTTTCCGCTGAATAGTTTTATAATAATAATAATTGTATGATTTGTATAGCGCCGGTTTTGTGAAAAATCACCTCAAGGGCGCTGTACAAATATTACTTCCTATTCTTTATCTAATTATGTACAAATAGATACAGAAAAAGATACTTACCTGCAGCTGGCAGGTCGCTTCAGATAAACAGAGTTTTATTAGAAAATTTAAGTATAGAGATGATAGTTTTACAGTTGCTATTTTATCCTCCTTATCTATTGATCTTACATGTATTAGAAGATTGGTGGCACAAGAAGAGTTGGTATTTATTTGAAATATTTGTAATTTTTAGGAGTGGAAAATATTTATAAAATGACCTTAGGGGGGAAGACTCAAATGAGGCGCTAAACGTCCCTTCGCAGTATGCTAACGTAAGCAATACAACACATAATTTATCTGCAAATTCTTAACAGAAAGAAGTAGAAGAGCGTAAGAAGTTTTTAATCGATATTAACATTTTTTATTTATATTTTACACTTTTAGTTATTTACAGTGTTGTGGGCTGTGGACGCATTTGCGCACCGATTAAATTATATTCTATTACAATAATATAATGTTTAAGTGCCCACCTACCAACTAGTACTGGGCGTTGACGATAATTCCATCCAACGCCAAAGCCGTTATCGTTGATGATTTTCAACTGTTGAAAATAACCGTTATAAATAACGCCGACGTTGACGAGACGATGATGATTATTCCTAGCGATTTAGCTACTGCCCGAATACCCGTTTTCCGTAGGACTGTTTGTATTTTAAGTCTACTATTGCTCCGTACTCGGGGAAGCCTCATTCTTTACCTATTTTATTAATATGTGTATAGATATAGTGCATACACATATTATTATTATCATAAAGCATTCAAATTGTACAAAAAGCAGGTCCAAGTATTTCGCGCATCTGATTTTTTTCAACGTTATACGTAAGATTATGGTGAATTGAAAATTAAACAAAATAATACGTGTTTACGAAAAACACCAACTGCCGCACTTTTCCAGCCTTAAGACTGCACCTGCGGTCGGATATGATCTGTCAAGTTTTGGAAAAAAATTCATTTACATGGAAAGGAGGTTGCTACAATACCACATTGTTCAATGAAGATTTTTTTTAAATTATGAAAATATATTTCATGTTCCTTCCACCATTTCAGGAGACAACTTTTTCTATCGAGAAGATCCATTTCAAGATACTTTTTGGAATTTACTGGTTGGATCATTCAATTGCTTAATCTTCTCCACTACTGAGTTTATTGCATTCCATAATGACAGCGGTTCATCTGAAGATTCGGTTTGATTTTCCGAAATCTCTTGCGAAAAGTCTTGTCCTTCCGAGCGAGTAGGTAGCCCCTTTACATAAGTTCTCGAACTATGTTTTTAACCACAGTAATAGTATCCGGATCCGAGAAATAATTCATCTTAAAACGTGGGTCCATAAAAGTGCACAAAGAGAGACATTCGTTTTTATCCAACTTCGTTAGATGTAGCAGATCCAAATTAACAAAATTCTATCGTGCGCTTGTTCTTTAAATGGCTTTTAAATTTGAAATTGTTGATTTGTATGACACTGTAAGCTTACAAAAATTACATTTTGCGATTTATGTATTTTCGTCAGATTGGAAATAATTCCACAAAATCAGTTCGATAATTCTTCGCCATTATATTATGCAGTTAGGAAGTCACTTCATTCAATTAATTATTTCCACTTCAAACACAATAACCGTTTAATACTTTATAGTAAGTACCTATAATAATTACTTATTATTTTTCACTTTGAATCTAATTTCACAAATTTATTTATTAACAAGTCAATCTTCACTAACAAGTAGTAAACACTTTACAAATATGCTTGTGTGTATATTACTGGGTAGTTTTAGTAGAGCGGAGTATGTTGTTTTCTATGTATTGTTATTTTATACTACGTTACAAATAAGTCTAGACGTCGAATCATATGCACTAATAATATTTTAAATCAGCAAAATAAAATAATAATTTACGTAGGTATTATATAATATTTTTCGAAATAATATTGTCTACTAAAAAAATATACTCCATTCTATTATATTAACTATTAAAAGTCATAACGCACTATAAATTATTAATAAATTCCAATCCAACCTCAATTATTTTCAAAATTGGTGTTTTCAATTCTGATATAAAGTAAAACTATCAAAACAAGTCTAATATACGCGCGACAAGCCAGTACAATCAAACTAAACGATCGATACGACACTAAACAGCAAAAAGTAACAAATAATGATCCCAAGCGTATTAGGGAATCCCATGTAACGGGGAATATCCCGCATACACATAATAATAATAATCCTGTAACATCGTTGAAATGTTTGGCGCCAATAGTGTTAAAAAGAGGTACCCAGCTGACGGCGTTGAAAAATATTCGCATGTTGAAATTATATTCCAACAGGCGTTACAAATATTAGGATTGATAAATATTAGTTTTGATAAATACTGCTAAATGCTATTTTTTTGCTTCCCAACGATAGACTTCCTTGACGCTTGGCGCTACGTATCGGCCGTTTGGAATACGAAAATCCAAAACAAACGTCTAGTAAGGAAGGTACATAACTAAAAGACCATTCCAAATGTTCCATAACATTACTCACGACGTGGAAACTGTTAACCATTTTTTTGGCGATAATACTGATATAACGGGTGCATGCATAGCAGGTTGACTCGTTGACTGCGTTGAAAAATATTAGTATTGATAAATATTAGTTTTGATAAATACTACTAAATGCTATTTTTGCTTCCCAATGATAGATTTCCTTGAAGCTTGGCGCTACGTATCGGCCGTTTGGAACACGGAAATCCAAAACAAACGTCTAGTAGGAAGGTCATAAAAAGACCATTCCAAATATCACATAATATCGTTCACGAAGTGTAAATTGTTAACCCTTTTTTTGGCGATAATACTGATATAACAATAGGTACCTGGCCAGCTGACAGCCAGCCCGTTGACTCCATTGGGAAATATTTACAATTCGATATTATATTCAATTTATTAACTGTTAATGCTATATTTTTTCAATAGCGTTATGTGTTGACGGCATTTAGCTATTATTTCCAACGGCTAGTTATAATTTGATACAGTACTACTACCAACCTACTGTCACAACTCAAAAATTGTCACAATGGGATAATAGTCTTAGAAGTCTTTTTACATGCAATAGTTTTGTTGTTTTAATTCTGAAGTGCACAGTTATTTAGAGCTCCAAACATTAGATACTATTATTATTCTTACTTTCAAATTGTAAAACACATCTAAATGTTGATTCATGTTTAAGTCTCCGTATATCATATAATACCCAGGGAAGATACAAAATTTCAAAGTCCATTTTCCCAGTATGACACCTTTTTAGCGGGGGTGCGATATTATTTTCAAATTCAATTTGTAGGAATCCATTTTAATTTTAACTTTATCATTAAAATTAATGTTATCGTTAAAAACAAAATTAAAACGGAGTTCTACAAATTAATCTACAATAAATAAATAATGAAGATTCAGATTATTCATACGACATTTTGCTGCGTCTCTTTGTAATACAAATGAATTGAAATAGAGTAAGCGTGAAGGTGCGATAATTCCTATGTATCATAGAATAGGTGGAAACCCAGAATAAGCAGTGAGTAAGGGTGTATTAAGAGTAGCTGCTCTCCACTCTTCTGCTGCAACTGTTTGCACTGAATTACATTGCTTGAATAACCCGTTTAACTTAATCAAATTCTAACCCTGAGTATATTAAGCCAACCTTTGACCCCAACCACTCGTAGAGCAAACGTAGTGTAAAAGGGCATCGGTTGTTTGCATTCCTATTAGAAATGAGATATTTTAGTGAAGCAGTATTATTGAATAGTTTCTGTTATCAGTGGCCGACCGTGCTTGGTACGAAATGACTTGTTGTTGCAATCAACTACTAAACTTATTCTACGTACTTGAGAACAGCGAGTACACAAATACAAATATGGTGATAAGGAGCGTCTCTCGAGGATAGACTTTCGATGTGATTTTTTGTCGTTTAAATCGTGTCTTTGGCGCAGTAAATTCTACATAAATAAATAAGATCACCACAAACATTCCCAAAATTAGCAGAAATTATATTGTTTATAACGTAAATCGTCTCGGAAGCAATTTTATTTGAGCTTTAATATTTACATTTTAATTTTTATTCAAGATTTGTGCAATCCCATACACTCTATAAAGTACCTACATATATTATAAACAAATATACAAATTATCCACACGAACATTTGTACAAAAAAATAATATTAAATCATTCTTACACCATCGTAATGATGCTAGCCAGCAAAACAGTTATTATTTCTTCAAAATATTGGTATTCACTCTGTGGCGTCATTATTAATAAATTAATAAAAACATATACTTTTTATACACCACTTTTTGAACATATAAATATCAAAATAATAATAGTAATAATATTTTAATATTTAAGCAGTTATTAGCCTAATCATGGGTTCCCACCTTCTCTATTATATGGTATATCTCATAGAACGAACCTTTCTATAATAGACAGGAATTGTAGCGCGTTCAAACACGCTCTATTTCTATTATATCTCAATTAATTTGTATTAGCAGAGCTCAAAGTGATGCAGCAAATCTTCGAAAGAAATAGTGTTTTTATTTATTGGACATACCCGCAGACCTTATTGTACTGTGCGCAGAGGGCCGCGTTCGCATAGAAATTGCCTATAGTAGAATAGAACTAAAGTTGGAGTCGATTCCAAATTGAGCTTCTATTCTATCGGACATTCTATTGCATATATATAAGCCTGCTCTCACTCATAGAATCTGTTAACTAGTTCATATGATAGATAAGGTGGGAAGGCAGCTTAAGCGATACATTTTTTTATTTGACGCCTAAATGTTTAGCCTCTTTTAAAAATGGTAATACTTCATATCTCTATCAGAATTATGACAAACAAAGAGTTGAATTTAAGGTATCTACCATGTACATATGTGTATTAAAATTACACGAATCTGAAAAAATCTCTTAGCTTTTGGGGGGCGACTTTTTGTATTGAGTTATGTATTTTTTATTTATTTTATGGAATTTGATATTCTGATTCAATATTACATTTTCCTTCTTTTGGTACCAAATTACCCAATTGTTTGTGGATTTATATAGATACCGATTCCTTACAACTATTGCAATATTTTTAGTATGCTTATACCGACAGGCTACTCGAAGTAGTTCATTTTCTAGAGGATTGGTCACTGAAAATAAGATGTATATGTCAAGGACAAATTATAATAATAAGAGCGTCACTTGTTTGCTAGTGCGTTCCTGGATATTTATATTATTATCATGAAAATATTACATATTTATTCGGCACAGTTCAGAATAAATAACCAAAGTTTTTGTTCCGGCCAATACAACCCTCATACATACATTGGTCATTGAAAATAAGATGTATATGTCAAGGACAAATTATGATAATAAGAGCGTAACTTGTTTGCTAGTGCGTTCCTGGATATTTATATTATTATCATGAAAATATTACATATTTATTCGGCACAGTTCAGAATAAATAACCAAAGTTTTTGTTCCGGCCAATACAACCCTCATACATACATTGGTCACTGAAAATAAGATGTATATGTCAAGGACAAATTATAATAATAAGAGCGTAACTTGTTTGCTAGTGCGTTCCTGGATATTTATATTATTATCATGAAAATATTACATATTTATTACTATAGATACGAGTAAATAATATCTAGAATGTTTATTTGATGGCTACACCATAGACGGTACATAGATTATTTACGTTTTGGAACGAATTTAAAGCTGTTAACATTATTTATACGTTGCATCACCGAAGATATCTTATTACTTTACCCATTTCCTGCTCTTTGTAAAATAATTATATGAATTTACGATTTTAATCTTTATAACTTATTAAAGAAATAAGTTATGCAAAAAACTCATATTTAGATGGAATTTCACAATTATCAATTTCAAAATGAAAAATAACAAACAGATTTTTTGAACATTTATGTTAGTACGAGACGTATTTTTCCGATTTCTGCCATTTTAGAAAACCATTAATATTTTCCCCCCGAAATTATTTATTCAAGTACCTACTGTTTATTTAATAGACTATGCAATCAGACTATGCAGGGTGTATCAGGACATACCCGACAAGCTTTAACCATTGATTATTGAGTTTATTTGGACTTAATAGACTATGCAGGGTGTATCAGGACATACCCGACAAGCTTTAACCATTGATTATTGAGTTTATTTGGACTTAATAGACTATGCAGAGTGTATCAGGACATACCCGACAAGCTTTAACCATTGATTATTGAGTTTATTTGGACTTAATAGACTATGCACGGTGTATCAGGACATACCCGACAAGCTTTAACCATTGATTATTGAGTTTATTTGGACTTAATAGACTATGCAGGGTGTATCAGGACATACCCGACAAGCTTTAACCATTGATTATTGAGTTTATTTGGACTTAATAGACTATGCAGGGTGTATCAGGACATACCCGACAAGCTTTAACCATTGATTATTGAGTTTATTTGGACTAAAAATGTACCATTTTGGTACCATTTTTTTTTCACAAATATAGAAAAAAAACAGCAGGTATAGGACAGTTAGGGTCAGGGCGGGGGTTGGGTTAATTTAGTTTGATTTCAAAATTTAAAAAAAAGTTATATATCGTACATGTTCACCGGAGACCAAAATGCCTTTTACATTTTTTTCTCCAAATAAGCTAAGGAATCGCTTTTTGAAGTTTGTCGGGTATGTCCTGTATATTATGATTACATATACAGTTTTTTTGGCGAACCCAACTAAATATTAACTTTTTGTGTTGAAATCGGTTTTGATATAAAAAATCACGGAGGTGTATTTTATTTTGTTATCAAAATACACAATAATAATGTATTTAGTTTTATGAATGTTTTATGATTCATCCTTCATACGTGTAACCTTAACCCCTGGGTTCATATCCAAATCATTAAATAATATTCAAGGCTAATAAATACGGAAACAATTTATGTGAAATATGTGCCATTGGTAATTATTATTACTCAAATGAAGTGTTTTATGGGATATTACATCACATATTATTTTGATAAAATCAATTTATTTATTGCGACAAATAAAATGTCACTTTTTGTGTAATTTTTGTCAAATTTAACAATCAACTTCCCAACCCCCAGGCAAACAGATTTATACCCTGCTTACGTAAGGATATACAAAAAAAAACAATTTTAACATTTGTTTTCCGCTGCTAAGAACCGATTCCTTAATCTGGAAAATGAGAAAGAAATAGTATGCACAAAAACGCTGCAAATTAAAATATAGAAGTCAACAAACATTATTAACACACATTAAAATAAGCGCAGGTTCTTGAAAATTATAATCTACATCAAAAAATAATAAATTAAAACTTACCCTCATAGAGGACCCAACTCAAACTTTGAAAATACCAATGTTTTTTTACAGAATTATTTGCTGACCACTTTGTTTATCAGGGTTCAATACCCAGACCAGCAATTTGAAACATTTTTTTAGTTTGATTGACATAATTTTTAACTTATTTTGACTGAGATTAGAGAGGTTCAAATATAATTACACAGAGCTATACACGGGCTAGTCTAAATTTAAAAGAAAACGACGTTATTCAATTAAATTCACAGTGAAAAGTGCCTATGTGTAGAACTACCTTCGGATATACATTTTTGGACCCACCTATGCTTCTATTTATACAGCTTAAATAAATTATAGTCAATGCCGTTACGCGAATTATTGGGTAAATATAATAATTGTCGGATGTGTAATTTTATCATTATTTGTAGATTTAATTTAATTCTCTCACTTTTAATGCAATTACTGAACGGACGATGGAGAGATGTGAAACAAAACTAATTTTTAAAAAAGACTGAAATGGCCAAAAATAAGTCAAATTTGAGCTTTTTTCGGGCACACAGACCCAATAAAAAACCCATAGAGCCATTGTCTGCTGCCTGCTGTCAGGGCTCGATAGGCCCGAGGAATTGTGAATACAATACTCAGTGGTCACTAGTCAGTGTTCGGGTAGGCAGTAACCAGTTATGTGACAAGAAGTGTAATGTAAAAAGTTTGCATGAGAAATGAAACAGGATATCCGTTCGATTTAGCTACTATAGTCGTTGCATTACTCGTCCGGTAGTGTCCGCAGAGACCTTTATACCTGACTTAATGGATCTAGAATCAATGAAGATCCCTGATCACGGTACAAATCAGATACATAGCCATCAACAATATTATCAAGTAATTTTGGACGCTATGTCATATTGCGCAATAAAGTCAAAGGGCCTAACTTTTTTGGATTCCATAGTTGAAAATTAATAATTTTCTCCTAAAATCTTGTTCTGAAAAATAAGAAAAACTAGGTAATCGGATATACAGATTGAAAATGTTATTTGTGCAGTCGGTGCAAATAATAAATACGAGTATAAGATTGCTATCAGCAAATGCCGCTAGCACATAAAACACAGTTTACAATTCTGTGAAATAAAAATAAATAAAAGCCCTACAGTAGTAGTAATAGGCAAGCAGGTCACCGGGTGGAGAAAATTATCTCCACATTTATGCACCTCTAACCACAGGAATAGGGAGAAATGTTCTCTGGCAACGTAAAACATAAAAATTTACAATACACGAGTATATACATAGATTTCATTAACAAACAATATATACCTTCCTCATTTGTGGTCGGACGAGGATGAAGTTATACACTTGGTCTATTCATTTTATTGTCAGTGTCAGTAATTGATTAATACGTAAATAAAACACATTTCTTTTTTTGTACTAGTCGTATGTGAAAAATCGCTAGATGTAACAAGACTTGCATATTTCAACTTTTAAAAATGGCCTGCAAAAGTAAGCCATATGTACGATCATTTAAAATATAGAAATAATTATCTAATATATTATAGATAGGTAGGTACTTAATTGCTTGTCCGTATTTGAAAAGATTTTTTTTGCCATAATTTACAATAAAAAACACATACATTTGTTCTAGACCACTTTTATTTTATTAAAACTATCGGTTTCGGAAGCACCCTTCCTGCTTCCTGCTTCAAGGAAGGGTGCTTCCGAAACCGGTAGAGTTTTAATAAAATAAAAGTACATAATAAATAAAACTCACAAACAAAAAAAAAATGGTCTACAACAAATTTATGTGTTTTTTATTGTGAATTGTGTTCAGTCTACCCTAAATATTTTCCTAACAGAATTATTATATACATATACCTACCGACTTATTTCAATTGAAAATAACAATTTCTGATGATGACGCAATGATCTCTGACACCAATCAATCTGCGTCGTGTCGGGATCGCAATAAATCTGGTAATTAGCGGAATTTAGTGAGTTGTTTGCTATACGAGGAGAGGCAATCTGACCGTCTGACTCGGTATCGACTTCCTTCTGAGACGGTGATGGGGTGGGACGCTCAGTCACAACAATCTGACCGTCTGACTCGGTATCGACTTCCTTCTGAGACGGTGATGGGGTGGGACGCTCAGTCACAACAATCTGACCGTCTGACTCGGTATCGACTTCCTTCTGAGACGGTGATGGGGTGGGACGCTCAGTCACAACAATCTGACCGTCTGACTCGGTATCGACTTCCTTCTGAGACGGTGATGGGGTGGGACGCTCAGTCACAACAATCTGACCGTCTGACTCGGTATCGACTTCCTTCTGAGACGGTGATGGGGTGGGACGCTCAGTCACAACAATCTGACCGTCTGACTCGGTATCGACTTCCTTCTGAGACGGTGATGGGGTGGGACGCTCAGTCACAACAATAGAGTGAAATAATGTTATTGGGTGAAATATTAGATATAAACAACTTGCTCCTTGAAGTGACGAATTTGCAGGCTAAACACGTCATGATGTCTTTAACAACACAGCGAAAGGCAAGACAATAGATAGATGTGTGTTTGAGAAACTTGTGAATGTTTTGCTTAATGATATGTGGTACCCACAGATAATAGAAATAATGGAGATGGGCCATAAACCATTATAAGTATGAAACTTTCATTCCACCTAACATCAAAAGCATAACTTTCATTGGCTTCGCTGGTTTGATAGTTCGTGCAGTTTGATCGTAGCTCGGCGACAGTCGGCACGCTTCCATGCTATATCTCCCTGTTTTCTATCATCTATAGTTATAATGTCCGGAGCCGAGGAAGTAAGACATCCCTATTTTGGGGATGTTGTCAGGCTGAAGGATGTTGGAGGAGGATAAAGAAGCGGAGAAGATGGATGCTGGACCTGGCTATTCAGAACTGGTCCCTCAATATACCTAAAAAAAATCACATTAACTCCTCACGGGAGGCCTTGAGGAATGTACTTTCTCTTGGGGTCTGTGTCATCTTTGGAGATGCTGTGCGTATGGTCATTTTGAGGAGAGGAAGGAGTAAACATGGGTCTTGAAGAGACCCATATTGTAGGAGGGAGGAAATACAGAAGCCGCCAAATCGTTATACAGCCGGACTGTTGAACTCGTGAACTCATACAAATGTTGAGCGCGTGTTTGGCGTGTTTCCCGACAATGCACCGATGCTGAAGGGATCAATGACGCCAGTTCTTCAGTGCATCCTCCATTGAAATACCGGTAGAACAAGGACAGCAATCTTTAGGGCACAGGGCACCTGTGCTCTAAAGATTGCAATCCGTTTGTAAAGATAGGGGAATCTATCAAACCGACAGCCCCTTTCTCCACAGAGTCAAGGGTTTTTTTCAGGTATTTTGGGGCTCCAGACCAGAAGCGGCTGCCAAATTCTCAAAATACTGAAGCACACTTACGATTTGTACAGTTATGTACTATTAAAATATTTTCGGCCAGTTTCTGAGAGGCTAACTTCACTCTGGCTTCGGTGGAGCCCCCGTGCCTGAAGTGCTTAAAGTTAAGCCAAACATATCGATGGAAGGCATGTAGGGAAGATTGCTTCCATTGGAGGAGACTAGATTGTCAAGCTAAGCCCATTCCAATCAGCGCAACGTTTCGATTCTAACTAAATATGGTTTTCTTACCGGAGAAACACTGAGAGAGTTCCGCTCTGCCACTATTAGAGTAGATATGATGGGGTACTATCACTTAACCCTTTGGTACCGTACGCACATTTTAAAATACAATTCCGAATTTTGGATACCTCATTCAGGCGTACTTATGTTTATATTTAGAAAGGCGATTTTCGCGTTTAATCTCGTTTTCCGCGCACTTCAATTTTTTTTTTTTAATCTAAAAATTGAAGGTATGTTTTTACTGTTTAATTTTTATGGTAAGTATTTTAAAATAATAAAATGTTGTATTTTTTGTAAATATTGTATGATTTGTCATTTTAAGTAAAACACGTCCTTATATACCTAATGTTCTTTCAACTAAAAGTAGCAATAACTTATGGAGTATTGAAAAAAAAACTAAAGAAACTACACCGTAATTTTTGAAATAATTCTTCAGGGTGTTATTTACTGCTAGTTTTATTATAGACCTAAAAGGGTTAACAGACAATCTCGGCACTATAAATACCATATCAATGTTTGTTTTTAATTTGATGTATGAAAAACTAATACAAAGTTAATTTTTGAAATAATTCTTCAGGGTGTTATTTACTGCTAGTTTTATTATAGACCTAAAAGGGTTAACAGACAATCTCGGCACTATAAATACCATATCAATGTTTGTTTTTAATTTGATGTATGAAAAACGAATACAAAGTTAATTTTAGATTTTTTTTTTTTTGATTTTGATTAATTTTTGATTTGAAAGTTAACTCTAGGTTCTGAACTAAGGAGCGTACCGCTCTGCCACGACGATCTTCAAAATCTCTTAAATACTCACTAAAGTGCCCGTTTACAACTTTATGAGAGTAAATAATTGTTAATAGATAAAATTATTTTTAATACTGAACGTTTTTCTGAAAAAACTGTATGGTTACAATTTCCATAAATTTCAACTGTATTCGATGAAGAGTTAAACCATACAAACTAGGCACATTATAATCTGTGTTTGCTACAAGCTTTACATTATAAAACCTGATTTATCATGCCTTCCTACTATAATATCCGCCATGACACTTTCTAGTACTTGTACTTTGGCGCCAATTTTATCGAGCCAAGTAATGTTGGGAACTGCGTATTAATTAATACCTAGAAAGGTAATCGATTCGTTCAATCAGCTTGGAAGGAGGTAATATAGATTCTAGGTGATTTGATTTGAAAATATTCGCTAATTATTATCTAATCAAACTGCAAAATTAAATATTATACACAATCGACATGATTGTATTAATGTTTTGTATATTAATTAAGTAGAGGAGAAGTGGAATGGAGGAACCGCTTTTTTAACAATCGTCATTGATTTTTTATAAAGACATATACAACAATTTTGTCAAAAATTTCTATACTTGTTAAGTTTCCTGTAAATCTTTGTGAAATATTAATATTTGCATGTTTTAAAAAAACATTCAATGTCCGCTCTTTCATAACCATTGCACAATGAAAAGCCCGCAGGAAGTATTGGAGGAGTCAGGTAGATGAAAAATATAAATCTTACATAATTCATTGCATCATTATTATCGCTCCTTAGCTAGGTAAAACGCAAAAATTGTAGGAAGAAAGAAATGAGTACGTACCTATGCAACCAAAACATAAAACACTCGTATTTTTTAAACATTTGACGAGTTAAATTATTATATTAAGAAAGTTTTAAAGAAAGACCCTTAATGCCACGGGTGTCATGGGCCTAAAAACTACATATTTTTAATTTCAACCGTTCGCTGAACAATTTTCATACTTTCCATTGCAGACTTTGCCGCTCTTTCATAACTTTACCTAAAAATAACAACTTTTTCTTAAATAACCTTAAAATCATGAACAACACGCCAATCCGAATGAATGCTACATGCAGTTGTAAAGAAAACAAGATCTAAGTGTATCGATTAATTTAACTCACTACAGATTGTGTCATAAATCAGCCAAGTTGGAAGCAGAAAATTGGCTTCTTGCGAAAACTTCGAGCGGACGCACATTTTTTTACCTTTTGCCTACCGATAGTACTAACGATCAAATGGCACTGGATGATCTATGAACTGTATTATTACTATTATGCAAAACCGTCGTCGATCCTGCCCAATTCGTGTGGTACAAAACCCGGCCCCCCTGCCACCTCTCCCCTACATATTTATCTAAGTATATCATTCACCGATTTTTATCAAATGTAATATGCACTGAAGAACTGTGGGTACAAAGTACATGTTTATTTATGATAATAAAATAATATTTGAGGGACCTTGTGCGATATCTTCCACATCTTCGTTATATTTTCTTTCGATGTTCGCATCGTGAATCTTTAATAAATGTGCTCGTATTTATAAATGTTACATGCATTTTTTTTTGTTCGCGACGGGAATCAAATTAGTTGACTTCTAATTCAGAGGCTTTTATCATAAACAAACATGTTATTTGGGTGATTTTCACTTTAAAAAAATTTGGCGAGTAAAATAATTTTATTAATCCATATCATATTAACATTATAAAATATAAAATAAATCCACATGATTCTAAAATATTACGAATATCATCTCTGTAATGATTTTAAATATTATTTAGTATATTTCTAATGAATGCAGCGGCACAATCTACCAGGAGTGGATAAGGAGTCAGGGAAGATAATTGCGGAGAACGGCGCGGTGACCTCGCGAGCCACAACCTTCCAGAGCTCCTGGTACTATCGCAGTGGCAATACAGCATGCAGCTTGCAGTAGTGTCTGCGCCAGCGTCTACGCCCCTCCTCTGTCCTCACTCCTCGATCTCCTGTGGCCCGGGGCGTTGCGTCAGCCCTTATTATGCCGCCAATGGCAAGATTGCATCAGCTCAGCTGGACTGACATGTCTAGCGATCAACTTAACATGTCCATATGTGTTTGAATTGACGCAATCTCCTATAACAGAATCAGATGCATAGAAATATATCTGATGTGAATCTAACTTGAAATGTCGTTTATTAGTTTTAAAGTAAATTCGCCATCCGTATTATGATATATCGGTGTTAGTCGACATCTAGTACGTATTGTTTTAAACGGATCACAGAAATCAGATATCCTTTAGAATTTTCTGCTTAATTACCTGCATTATAATAGAAAACCTGGAACCGAAAGAGAACGCTTGAAAGTTTGTATTACCTTGAACCAAAGATATTTAGATCAAAATATAATTTTCCACTTATCACGGCCGAAATAATTGAATATATCTGCATAATTGGTGCGTGAGCACAGTAATAATATACCAGTCATTGGTAATTGGTACCATCATCATAATGATATAGTTAACAAGCGCGTTAAATATTCATTCATAACTTGCAAATGCACAATCCACGGATTTTACAACCATTAAACTATGTATTTGGCCTATTATGGTGTTGGAAACAACAGATTTTATCAATAAGGCCTTTATAAAATTACTCTAACAAAACTCTTTTTGCACTAATCACGTAACCGTTTTAAGTGTTTGTCAAGTGCTACCATCGAAATACGTTGCATTTTTACTTTTAACGTATCGTTTAATTACAATGTCTTACATTACTCTGCCACAACGGCACAACATCACATCTGATATGCACAATGATGCAAAAGGATTGTCTTATATTATTTACGGGTAGAAAACAATTTGTTTTAAATGGTGTTTTATAATATTCGGTTGTATGAGCAAAACCCGTTGTTAAATATTTTTTTATAAATTCAAAATACCCACATGGAAGTTGTATGGTATATGTAACGGGTGACCTAAAATACTTGACATCTTATCTTACTTACCATTTATATCGAAATTAATCGCTATTCATTCCTACAACAAAATAGTGGATCTAAAAACGTACTCCACAATATTAAAATATATTCTAAAACAATTATTTGTGTAAGTACGTAATATGCTGGCATAATCGTTCGTTAAAATCATAAGGCATAAAAAGGAACCTCATCTGGAAACCTATGAAATAATATTATTAATCTGATAAATGTAATCGTAGGCTTCAAAATTTAATTCTTTACCCGTATACAATAAGCTTTTTTTGTAATTTAAATAAAACAATTCGTCAGTCAGATTCATTTAAAACCAATGTTTGTATTACATATTCATTCATATGGTAAATAAAAAGGATATGAAAAAGTCTACTCCGCATTATGTTATCATCGAATCGAATATGGAATAATAGTATGGGGATCTGCGACACCTAAGTACGTACGCAATCTAAATACAATTAAATCATAAAGACCATAGTTAAAGTACCCATAAGAGCGCTTTCGATAGAAATTTTCTTAAGTTTTGACGTACCAAATGTGCTACAAATATATGCCAAAAATGTACTATTAAAACTTTTTAGATGACATCAGAGTAAATAAGTCTAGTCCGCCTCGGCACAGGACCACCTAATGAGGAGGACTAAAAAAACACTAAGAAATCAAATAGTTTACAAAATATAATAATTAGTATACCATTTTGTATATTTAACTGTTATTTTGTAAACATGTTTGTACTTACACAATATTTTATATTTTCACATGCTTATTTATATAGTCGATAACAAAAAAAATATTTACGCGTAGTAAAAGTCCAACAGCAAAATCAAAATAATAAATTCAAAGAAAGCGTTTGTTTTCGACCATCCTGTATGTGGTTGAGACTAAGTTTACAGACTCCGATGTACGAAATAAGCGTGCCATGACATATATTTTCGGACATACATACCGTAGTAAGTACGGCGAGCGTAATAATGGCAATAATAATGTGCCTGTCTATTAGACATAGACAAACCGATTTCATCAGTCTACCGACAGTCAATAGAGTACAGTGGATAGAGCAGCTCTCATAGAATTGACACAAAAACCAGCAATTTACTTTTCTTTTGCAGCCCCTCAAATAGTAATTTGAAGCTATTAGAAAGGAAGGCTGCGACATATTGGGCGTGTTTCTATCAAAAAGAAACCTCATTATGAATATTGCATTCGAGATAGTTAAATATTAATAACAAGTTTATTCCGTGCTCACGTTTTATATTAAAAAAAAGAATCGAGCACATTTGATCAATTCGGTAAGGTAACCCATTAAACATTGGACCTTTTTGCGAGGGTTCCACCACGCGCAGAAGTTGCATCAGATTGTAAATGAATGCAATAAGATGTATCTCGAGCTTCTGGTTTATATACGCAAACACAAATCATAAAATTTGCTCCCTGAATATGCAACACGGTAGGCATCAACGACAAGATAATGATTATTATATTTGAATGTAATACTACACGTGAAAATACAATAAAGTGTGTGTGTTTTCACCTTTGAATGATTAGCTATCACATGCTATTTATGAACTAAAAAATTACATTACGATAAATACAATCAGTACGTACGCCTTTGTTTAACAAAACTTAGGGTCTCTTAGTACAACTCCTAAATGACAAATTACACCTGATTACAGTTAACACTTTTACTACCAGTGTTAATTCAAATTAACACGAACATTATAATGTTTTTTAAGTAGCTATACAGATTTTTTAAAGTCAAGTTTTTGTTTTCTAATAGTTGGAAATTTTCTCTATGACGTCTATTTTTTTCTGCTAGGTTGATATACTCGTACTTTTCCGCGACAAATATCGCAAATATAGTGACAGCTCCACTTTAGGCAGGCTTGCTCGGTCTGGGATCCATTTTATTTTGTTTTATGTTATCTTTATGTATTCACATTACACTGTGAATGATTTTTTTTTTTGAAATATAACAATTATTTGTGTGCTAAAAAGTAACCCTTTGAAATCTAAAAATAATTAAAATCAACTTGAAAAAAATCTAAAATATTGAGCAAATATATAAATATATATATATATATGTTATGCAACTAAATTTAAAAATAATTGTTTGTTATCGGGTTCTATGTACAGTTCATTAGTTAGACATCTCCTACGTTCTATGTTTTGAGATAATGGGGAAAGTAATATTCTAATGGTCACGAAAATAAATATTTTTACTATGCGCTCGTGCTTTACGTATTACGTCAACAGGTTTATAAATATTTAGGGCCGGAATTTCAGTTGCCTTTTAAGGTCAGCTTGAGAAATATTTACGTTCGTCAAGTCGTTGTCTGGTAGGAACCCTGTCAACCTAATTCGACTGATAACATTCCCAAGTAGGTACGAGTATGGTGAAATACCGACCCTTATTACTGTTAATAATACGTAAGCTATAATAACTTTCGCTGTCAAGTATAATATATGTAAAATAATAAAAATGTACTGTGCCAATATTTTGCTTTGACAAGAAGCAATCACTTTGTGGCGAAACATAATTAAATTTGAATAAAAAATATGTTTGTTTTAACATCACTTTATTGAACACATAAACCAACCAGTTTCGGTTCAACCTAAACCTTCTTCAAGGTGGTATGCATATATACAACACTGAAAAAGGTTCAGGCTAAACAGAAACCGGTTTGTTAATTTATTTAATAAAGTGGCGTTAAACAGAAATAATTTATATTTAAATTTAAATACATTTTTATTAATAATATATAATACAATCAGACTGAAGTAGATGGAAAATATACGGGTGTATCACGTTTATAAAAAATGTTTCCTGGAAAATGACGTGTTCCTATTATAAAAAGTCTAAAACAAATTTAAAGATTTGTAAAGTTTCTACTTATTTAACGATGGTTTTCAAAATACGTGAATATGGAGGTTATTGATTTAAATAAGTTTGTAAAAGCACGACTACACAGTCCAGTTCTCCATTAAAAGCCATCGTGGAAAGCATACTATTATGTCGACTCTGAAGATTTTCCAAGTGGCAGATAATAAGTAATGTCGGGTGTACAGTGTACAGTGCACAGTTTCCAGTTTCAGTACAGCAAAAGTATATCAAAGTTGTCACTCCATGATATGTTGAAGTCTACGAGTCCAATTAAAAACAAGAATTATCTAAAGCTCCCTCATAAAACCTTTGAAATGCACTTACTTCTGTGTTTCGAGTTGTTTTTCCAGATTTTCTTCAGCAGAGACATGGCGAGTGGCGAGACACTTCTTCCCAGCGCTGGTCCAATCAATCAAACTATTTACTTTTATAAGGCAATATACTAAAATAATAATCAGTGTGCTCGATTATTCAATAACAGATAAATCGCGATACACTGACAGATTCGTGTTTGAGTTGACGTCTCGTGTCGGATGCTGGTATGAAGCAACTGATAGGAGCTAGTGGTGCTAGTGGGCCATGACTGGTGGGACGGAGCGCGATCAGGGCCGGGGGCGGGGGTGCGGGGCTGAAGAGGGCCGAATGGGGCTGTGAGCAGTGACCGCCCCAGTCCACTATCTGAGCTGGCGTCAGTTGCTTCTACGTCTTGTTCTAACACATGGATACTAACGAATCTAATCGACTTTACTGAATTATTACCACATTATGCCAAGAAATACATTTACCCCTAATAACTCGGTACATAGATACACCTAAAAACTTATCAAGGTGGTAGAGAAATTCTACAAAATAATATTCGATATTAGATGGTTCGGGCATGTAGAGCGAATGAACGAAGAAAGGAGTGTAAGAAGAATGTATGACGCGAATGTGAATGGAAGAAGAAGCCGGGGACGCCCGAGGAAGTCATTGCACGATCAAGTGAATCAAATAATTGAGTCGGACCATGTCAGAAGTCGGAATAACAGAAGAGAATGTGTGAGGCGTTGTATGAATGTGAATGAATCAAGAAGTGTATACCAAGATCGAGTTGTTTGGCGGTCCGTCCTCTCTGCCTACCCCTGCGGAGAAACGGCGTGATGGTTAGTTAGTTAGTTAGTGTTTATCTCCAGCGTTAGTTACAATGGTATACATCGTTAGAGAAGATGTTTATAGTTACTACGAGAACGAGACATGGAGACACCAACATTGCTTTCCATGATAAATTGCCTTGTAAAGTCAATTAACTTTATTATCACATTATATTGTTTTTCAGGTCATCGGTAGCTCAGGTTAAGCGCCGGTTTATCTGTTTTATTCAAGCTTGTACGTCTGACATGGAAACGAAAAAATATTGAATGATTTTTATGGAAAAGAGCCGGTAGGTCAAAACGAAAAAAATCCCCAGTCCCGTCAGCTAAAGTAACTAACTAACCTAACTAACCATCACGCCGTTTCCCCGAAGGGGTAGGCAGAGAGGACGGACCGCCAGACAACTCGATCTTGGCATACACTTCTTGCTTCATTCACTTTCATACAACGTCTCATACATTCTCTTCTGTTATTCCGACTTCTGACATGGCCCGACTCAAGTATTTGATTCACTTGATCGTGCCATGTCTTCCTTGGACGTCCCCTGCTTCTTCTTCCATTCACATTCGCGTCATATATTCTCCTTACACTCCTTTCTTCATTCATTCGCTCTACATGCCCAAACCATCTAAGCGTCCCTTTCTTAATCTTGCTCACTACGCTTACATCAGCCTTGTATTCTTTACGAATCTCAACATTTTTCACTCGATCATACATGGTTTTACCACACATTCGTCTCAGAGATCTCATTTCTACAGCATTCAGTCTACTTTCATCCTTCCTGTGCCAGTTCCATGCCTCACTGCCATACATCAGAGTTGGTATCAGCACTCCATTGTGGACTGCTAGCTTCGCTTCTTTCGACAACTTTTTGTTTGCGCCAACAGCGTTCAGTCCTCCGTTAATGGAGTTTCCTGCATTCACCCTTCTTTCAATATCCCTATCAGTCTTTCCATCTCTCGTGAACATACTTCCCAAATACACAAACTCATCTACCTGCTCCAAGTATTCATCATTCACAACTATATTGCACACTGTTTTCGTACTCTCTCTTTCAAACTGACTTTAGACTTACTTACATTCATCATTAGCTCATTCTTCATACATACTTCGTTCATCCTAAATACGAGGGACTGTAGATCTTCCATACTGTTAGCAATCAGCACCGCATCATCAGCATACAACAGGCAACATACTTGCAGACTACTCATTTTTGCGCCCAAGCCCACCTCTTTCAATTCTTGCATACAATTATCCATGTATAGATTGAATAACCACGGTGACATTACGCAGCCTTGCTTTACACCTTTTGTGATGTCAAACCACCCCGTAAAATCACCGTTTGCCCTAACACATGCAACGCTTCTCTCGTACAGAGATGCGATTGCCTGTATAAGATTTGTATTCACTCCATACTTGGACAACACCTTCCATAACTTTTTTCTGTCAACTCGGTCGTATGCTTTTTGTAGATCTACAAAAGCACAGAAAAGTTTTTGATTTTTTGCCAGAAACTTCTCTGTGAGCATCCGCAACGAGAAAATCTGATCCATGCACCCCTTCCACTCATAAATGCACCTTGCACATCCCATATTTTATCCTTTGTTTTCATTTGTACCCTTTCAATCAATATCCTACCATACAGCTTTCCAACTGAACTTAGCAGGCTAATAGCCCTGTGATTTCCACATTCCATGCGTGACCCTTTCCCTTTGTATAGAGGCATGATCACAGCCCTTCGCCAATCTAATGGGGTGTAACCCTCCTCTAAACACTGGTTAAAAAGTTTGCATAACCATGTGAGAATTATACGGCTATCTCCTTTAAAGTATTCAGCAGCAATATTATCGAAACCAACAGCCTTACCATTCTTCATACATTTAATTGATCTTTTAATTTCATCCATGCTGATTTTGGGAACATTCACCCTATCGTCATTCATACCTGACTCGCAACTAGAATCACTATCACTCGGGTTGCTTTCGAAGACCTCTTCAAAGTATTTCATCCATCTCTTTTATATCTTTCTCATTCGTCAGCATTTTTCCATCTTTCGATTTTATCACTTTCACACATCCGCTTTCTGGACCATTCCGGGACCTTTTGACCTCCTTCCAAAATAGTTTAATGTTTTCTTGGAAGTGGTTTGTCATTTTGATCCCCTCTTCCTCTTCCAAGCGTTTCTTTCGTTCTTTCACTCCAGCACGTACTCTTTTCTTGCATCCCTTATAAACTTCTTTCGCTCTATCCCTCTCTTCGCTAGAAGCACTGCCAGTCGCTATCAGACATAACCACGCTTTCTTCTTCTCTGAGACCAGTGCTTTAATCTCATCATCCCACCATGCATCACCTTTCTTCCTACCTTGCGAACTTATCCCACATACCTCTCTAGCAGATTCACAAAGGCTCAATTTTATGTGATCCCATGTTTCGTCTATGCTTAGACCGTCCATATCCTTATCATTCAATCTCATCTCTACACAATTTTCATACTTACTTCTTACATTGTCGTTTTGCAGTTTTTCTATTCTGACTCTAGTTGGAGTCGACACCATTTTCACTTTAGAGCGCCAGCCGCGGAAGAGATTTACTCTCGACACAACCAGGAAATGGTCGGTTTCTACCTCAGCCCCTCTGAAAACTCTTGTGTCTGCGGTGACAGCTCTCAACCTAGAGTCAATTACCACAAAATCGATCATTGACCTTTCATTCCCTCTTTCCCACGTATATTGGTGGATACCTTTATGATTGAAGAAGGTATTCGATACAAAAAGGTTCCACTCTAAACATACTTCAAGCATTCTGTTACCATTATCATTCGTTCTTTTATCCTCAAATATACCTAAGGTTGACTCAAATCCATCCCGTCTAACTCCTACCCACCCATTCAAATCCCCTGCCATTATAATCCTTTCATTAATATTTTTTAATCTCAACACATCGCTCACACCACTCCAAAAATCACCTTTCACTTCATCGCTTTCAGAGTTTACAGGAGCATAGCATATAACTAAAAACACTCTTGTCAACCCGATTTTGAATCGGATCCACATTATTCTCGGACTTACACATTCATACTGCAACATACATTCTACCATTCTAGGAGACAGTAACGCTGCAACACCTTGACACGCCCTCTCCGTATCTGGTCTCCCAGACCAGATTACGAGCGTATCAGTATGTTGCATAGTACCGCTCCCCTTTCTCATACTCTCTGTTATACAGAGTACATCCAAACTTTTCCTTGCCAACGTATCACATAATTCATTAATCTTTCTTTCCATCCCTCCTCTAATATTCCACGTGCCAATTCGACATTGTTCACGTTCCTTCCTCCTCTTCGCGCTACTGAAGGGTTGGCGGTGTGATGGATAGCGAGCCTCATCGACACCTGTATCGGCCATTCCCTTCCACGGACTACTTAACTACACATAACATATCATAACTAAACTTAACTTAATATAGCGTAATATAACATAGCTTATCTAACTTCTAATTTACCATAACATAATATAATATTGCTTATATCTTAACATAACGTAATATAGCTTATAACTTAATGTAACATAATATGGCATGGTATAACATACCTTATATAACTTATAACTTAAATAGCACGTCATATCATATCATAACTTAACTTATCTACCTTATAATATCATACCTTAACATACATCTCATAACTTATCTACCTTAACATATCTTATCTTAAAACAAACATAAACCTACATAAGTATATAAATACTTAACTAATGCTAAAACATAACAAAAAGAAGAAAAACAATAATATTAAACTTAATTCTAAGGTCATAAACTGTCCAAGATGAAAGTCTAACTAAAACTTTTACTCACTTATCACTGTTCCTTATCACATCGCACTAATCATAAAGTAGAGACAGAAAAGTAAAGCATAGATCTATTCAACCGTATAGGTGTTTGAACAAATTATAAAATTGGCTACTTGAAACATGCTGTTACTTTTGTGTGTCAGAAATACATCACAGACAGATCGTGTTTCCGCAATGCAATGTTTCAGTACATACAATGTATCTGCTAAAATATCATCAGATTCTCAGCACGATTCTTGGAAAGTTCGATTGGCACGTGACTTTTGTCAAATATCGCCGTGTTTATATTGTGTGTCAGAAATACATCACAGACAGATCGTGTTTCCGCAATGCAATGTTTCAGTACATACAATGTATCTACTAAAATATCATCAGATTCTCAGCACGATTCTTGGAAAGTTCGATTGGCATGTGACTTTTGTCATATATCGCCGTGTTTATATTGTGTGTCAGAAATACATCACAGACAGATCGTGTTTCCGCAATGCAATGTTTCAGTACATACAATGTATCTACTAAAATATCATCAGATTCTCAGCACGATTCTTGGAAAGTTCGATTGGCACGTGACTTTTGTCAAATATCGCCGTGTTTATATTGTGTGTCAGAAATACATCACAGACAGATCGTGTTTCGTTATTTAAAAATATATTTGAAACGGGCTGACAGTGTAGTTGAATTAAAAATCTGTGTTCACCATTCTGCTTGCTTAGTGCTTACCTCAGATCGATTGTATTCACAGTTGTGGCATTTACAAACCATCTCATAGTAACCTGGAACCATTGGCGTACATTGTTATTGACCAAGGGTAAGCTGTAGCTTCCAGAAGCTGATTATCACCACTACCATCATGAACAAAACCCGAAGCATTAGATTTACATTTTAATGATTCCGCTGAGAATGATCTCGGTTGTGTCTAATTGAAGCTCATTGTTATTTGACCAAGGGTAAGCTGTAGCTTCCAGATGCTGATTATCACCACTACCATCATGAACAAAACCCGAAGCATTAGATTTACATTTTAATGATTCCGCTGAGAATCATCTCGGTTGTGTCTAGTTGAAGCTCATTGTTATTTGACCAAGGGTAAGCTGTAGCTTCCAGATGCTGATTATCACCACTACCATCATGAACAAAACCCGAAGCATTAGATTTACATTTTAATGATTCCGCTGAGAATGATCTCGGTTGTGTCTAGTTGAAGCTCATTGTTATTTGACCAAGGGTAAGCTGTAGCTTCCAGATGCTGATTATCACCACTACCATCATGAACAAAACCCGAAGCATTAGATTTACATTTTAATGATTCCGCTGAGAATCATCTCGGTTGTGTCTAGTTGAAGCTCATTGTTATTTGACCAAGGGTAAGCTGTAGCTTCCAGATGCTGATTATCACCAGTACCATCATGAACAAAACCCGAAGCATTAGATTTACATTTTAATGATTCCGCTGAGAATCATCTCGGTTGTGTCTAGTTGAAGCTCATTGTTATTTGACCAAGGGTAAGCTGTAGCTTCCAGATGCTGATTATCACCAGTACCATCATGAACAAAACCCGAAGCATTAGATTTACATTTTAATGATTCCGCTGAGAATGATCTCGGTTGTGTCTGTTGAAGCTCATTGTTGAAACGCAAACCGATTATGACATTAAAAAAGGTTTAGTGAATAAAAATATTTTTTTTTGAGCATTAAACCAAAAATAAAGATTCTTTTCTCATTTATTTCGATTTTTTATTGTATTCGTTTTTCTTGGGGTAAGCAGTGTAGGCACAGGATTTCAGCCTGTATGGACTGCACGCCACTGGCTGGAACATATTTATTAGTAGGTAGGCCGTATATATTCAACAATTCTTTGGAAAAAACATTTCGATCTATTTTTGGTATTCGTATATCAATATTTAAAAAACCTTTTTTAACAAAAAAAGATTTAATTTTTTTTTTGTAAATTCTGTTTACTATAAACAGACATGGTGTAGTATAAAAATATAATATATTGAATAAAAGCGCCCCTTACTTAAAATAAATAAAATTACAATTTCTGGCAACAGAAAAATTACTACGTAGGTACCTAAGTAATAAAAATAGTTTTGTTTAATTTTCGTCTTCGGTTATCGGTTATTACTTAGGTAATAAAAATAGTTTTGTTTAATTTTCGTCTTCGGTTATCCATAAAAAAAGCAAAAAAAATCGTTATAAAAATAAATTTCGTCCCTTTTATCTACGCAGAGGATTGTTTTTTTTTTAATAAAAAACCTAATATGGTTGATATTTCTCTTTGTGTATCGGCCTTTGGAATGACCTGCGTTTTATCTAAATAAATAATATGTAGGTGCCTATGTTAGGTATCATAATATCTTCTTGGGTAAGTAATTAGTGTACCTACCGAGATTAACAAATAATTTACCAACATTATATTTTATAGGCAAATCGTAAATTAGGCCAGTGATTATTGCATATTAGAATAAAATACACCTAAAGCCTTGATTAAAAATATTAGCAAAAGTTGACGTGTATATTTATGTTCACATGTTTTAGAGTAGTACAGATATGGAGACAGCAGACAGGAGAGGAAACAGCAGACAGGAGAGGAGACAGCAGACAGGAGAGGAGACAGCAGACAGGAGAGGAAACAGCAGACAGGAGAGGAAACAGCATACTAAATCGGTTCCTAAACATAAAAATCAGAACATAAAAAGTTCCCATTCCACTATTTCTTAAGTCTGTCCACAAACATTATTTATTAAAAAGGAAGAAACGGTGTACGCCTGCAAGGTGAAAGGAAAGTGGAGTACAGATCAAAGAAGCTCTGCATAAAAATGTTTCATCTTTTCGCTGTCTCAGATAGAGAAACTAAAAAACGGATTATACATTTCTGCTCCGTCTCTACTAACTGTGCGAAACGAATACTGCAGCGGAACACAATCCACTGCAGCAGCAGCTGATGCAACTTTCCTGTCAGAATCGTGTTCCTGCCGAGCAGCATGATACATAACATTAAATTGTTATGAAAAACACTACTACTACCACTCTATTGTGAATATTAGTGAAATCAGTTTCTCGACTCTTTTACTCAAATAAAATAGTATAAAACTTTAGTGTAGTGAATATTGCATTGTTTTAAATGGAAGGAGTCATCACTAACTACGTAATTTTGAATTTTATTTTAAACTAGCTTAAGTACCCAGCGTTGCCCGGGGTCATTTACGGTTTGGAATAAAATAACCCCTACCCCTACACAGTAATTTTCCTCTTATTTTAAACGTCAAATGAGCAAAATTTCATTCAGAAATGCCAACATTCTGCTTTAAGGGGTAGGAAAGGGGGATGGGAGTGGTTTTCGAAATCTCAGGTACACGTTACACTTCTTCCTGTTTCGAAGGTCAAGTTTGCAAAATTTCACCAAGCTCAGAGTAAAACTGTAGATTTGTATACAAAACAAACACACATTCTTCAGCCCGGGACATTCTTCTTTATTTAATGGAAGAAGATAGACGAAGAAGATAGATAGAAGACAGAAGAGGATAGAAGATAGTTAGAAGACAGAAGAGGATAGAAGATAGTTAGAAGAAGAAGACATTTTTAATAGTTACGTACGAATGTAGCCTCTGTCGAGAGTGCAAATTTACCAATGTTATTTACTAATGCTTTTTAGAGATATGCCTAATAATGTTCTATGGGTAAAATTACACGTAGGAGGAATCCTGTGTTGGCCAGACTTCTACGAATCGCAGTCTTAGCAGGTCAGTTTGGTGGACTGGAGTTCTGGAAGGTACCTTCAACAATAGTAGACTGTAATTAAAACTTTAACCTCCGGGAATATGTAACTGGACTCTAATAAATGTAGCTGAATTGAAGTATTAATTTGTCTAAACGAAAATTGTTATTATTGAAGTAGATTTCATAACTATTTAAAAAATAGATTTGACTGTTGCGCCAAATGCAAAAGGGCACTTGCAATGACATTACAAGTGATAAATTAATTTGTTTATAATGTTATTGGGCACCTGTGCAAGAATTAACTATTGAAAACAAGGCATATTAACTGTTTGTGGAGTGAAAATAATCCCGTGTAAGTTTTTTTTATTATTTAAAAAATTAGGTTTAAACCATATGTGACATATTCTGATTGAAATACAATTTTCGTACAAAATAACTAAAAATGACAAACTAAACTGCAGTCATAACTCCAAACTATCAAAATCGCACAAGTGCCCCGTTGTTTTTGGGACGACGATATGCTCTGAAAATATTAGCTGGAGTGTTTAAAATTTACAAGTACAAACTGGAGCCGGCCGGAGTATTTAAATTTAATAAGAACACACTGGAACCCAAAAAATTATTCACTTACCTCAAAATGTCTAAAATCCAAAAATTCCAACTGCCATTTAAAAAAATCGGTAAATAACGCATTCTTCATGCACCATTCCAACAAGAAGTAACAAAATTATATGTTTGGTATAAATAGAATAAGGGTCTATTTCACCACATCTCAATAAGTTATCAATAAGTACAAAGTAGCATACAAGAGGACAGAGGACATAAAACTCCAAAAACTATGGATTTTCCCGACATTCACATTTGGATCAATTCTGATTTCTGATAAATCTGTAATAATAAGTCTAATATAGATTTCGTGAATACAAAAACATTTGGGAACACGCGGGTAAGAACTATATCCGTAAAACATAACTAAAACGCTAAAAAGACGTTGATATAGCCTTTTGTAATCACCCTAAATAATTGACCGAATTCACCGAAATATTTAGATTTAAAATGTGCATTTTAAATAATAGGAATTCCCAGATTAGACCGGCCATAAAATAAATTTAGTACAAAGGCTAGCCGAGCCTATTGTTAGAAAAATCGTAACTAAAATAATATAATCTTAACTGCTATTTTGGGAAAGCCCGCAATTCCGTTGGAATTTTATGAGACGGCAATAAACACCTCAAAGGAATTGAGCCGAACGACGGAACAAAGGCCGCTGAACAATGCGGATTAAAAGATAATACCTACAGGTAGACAGGTAGACAGAAGGACAGTGGGCTCTAGGAGAGTCGATTGCCAGAGTCCGCCCAGGACGGGGAGTCGCGTGCAGTCTTCCACCGAGGAAGCACGAGTCGATTGCCAGAGTCCGCCCAGGACGGAGAGTCGAGGTGCAGTCTTCCACCGAGGAAGCAAGAGTCCGCCCAGGACGGAGAGTCGGTTGCAGTAGTCCGCCCAGGACACACAGCCAAGTGAAACCTTCCGCCCAGGAAGGTTCCTATTCTCGCTCCTTGGAGAGGCCGCCCAGGTCCTCTACGCTCTACGAATTCTACCCTTCCATCCCAGAAGAAAGTAACTAATCTTCGCCCTTCGGAGATCAACATCGGAGACCGCCCAGGCCTCTGATTATCGCCGCGTTGCACCTACTCCCGATCCGGAGGTACACGAATACGTAGTGCGAACGCGAGGACTCTACATGCAACGCAGCCACTGGACCCTGGACATCCATCACCAAAAAGGGAAGTGCCTGACTCTAATCATAATTCCTCCCACAATGTCAGCCAGTGAACCTCTAATTTCAACTACAAAGACTTTAACAGTAGAATTAAGTAATTGCGTATCTAGTTTTATTGAATTTATTATGTCTAATTAAGATTAACTCTAGTTTTAAGACTAACCCTACGTATATAAAAATAAATTACTTGTAACTACCTAAGATCGCATTTCTGTTCTTCCCTTTTTGCGTTATTCCTAGAATGATACCTACTGCCCGACGCACCGTCATATCAACGTTAGTCTATTTTGGTGTTCCGGTATTTTTCATTATTAACTATGAACGTCAACAACAATAAATTAGAAATCCAAGTATCGTGACAGATCAAGTAATTTAACACTGTATATTTTTAATTACGTGGTGCGTCGAATAAAAATATTTTTCATTATTTGTGTGGGAAAAAAACCTCAAGCAATGTGACATAACTATACCCGGTATTAGCTGTCATATGGGCACGTAGGAACATGTATAATAGCCTAAAACTTTTTAGAAGATCTGTGATGTTTACGTTCGGATTTTGACATTTTATCTGACATTTTCTATTTTATTCGCGGGAACGAGTGAGCTGTATTTTTGTTTTTTTATTATTTCTGATTCTTTAACCTGATTGTAGCTCTCCAAATTGTTTTTTTTTTGACATACTAAAATACAAGTTCCAGAATGACGTCAGCTCTTTATTTGGAGCATTATCTGGACAGTTTACAACATCTGCCAATAGAATTACAAAGGAATTTTAAGTTGATGAGAGATCTCGATGACAGAGCTCATGGCTTGATGAAGACAATCGATCTCAATGCTGACGAATTGCTGCCCAGTATTCCTTCCATGGACAATACTACCAGAAGGGAAAAAGTTAATTCAATTCAAGGACTCTTTAATAAAGCCAAAGAGTACTGTGATGACAAAGTTCAGCTCGCTATACAGACATACGAACTGGTGGATAAACATATTAGACGTTTGGACGCTGATTTAGCCCGGTTCGATGCAGAAATCCAAGACAAAGCGTTAAATTCGAGAGCTGCCCAACTGGCATCCGGAGACCAAGACTCGGGTTCTGCGAGTACAAAGAGGGGAAGGAAAAAAATAAGGGGCGGTGGGAATACAGGAGTTGTGGCGGCGGGAAAGAAGAAGCGCTCTGGAGCTTCCAGTGATGAAGACGGAAACACTACCAGCGGAAGATCCACCGTCACCAACAAGAAGAAACACCAGCGGAAGGGGATTGGAACTGGGGTAGGAGGAGTCAAGGGTCAAGATGATGAAGAGGATGAACTGTCCTCGGGCATGGGACACCCCAGCGATGTGTTGGACATGCCGGTGGACCCCAATGAGCCCACATACTGCCTGTGCCACCAGGTATCCTACGGGGAGATGATTGGCTGTGATAACCCCGACTGCCCCATCGAGTGGTTCCACTTTGCCTGTGTGGGCCTCACCATCAAGCCCAAGGGTAAATGGTACTGCCCCAAGTGTACGCAGGACAGGAAAAGAAAATGAAAGGTATCAAATCAATCTGAAGTTAAAATCCAACTCATTCATCCTTACACCCTCAAATATAGCATGCATTTAGAATCTAATCTATTATATTTTCATGTGGAACAGTATTTGCTTAGAAATAGCAATAACATATTCATAATTCCTTCGAAATCTGTACTTCAAATGTATGATATTATATTACTAAGCTTTATAAGCCGCTACCAAAAACTTTATTTTTTAGAAGGCAATGTGTAAGTATTACTTATTACGTACAAATATAGCATTCTGTACCAATAAATAAATAATTACAATAATAATATAATGGTGATTAGATATCATCCTATTATATTACAATAATTGGAACGTGTTTATTAACAATGTCTATTATGTAACATTATTTCTTGTGGAATAAATACTAGATAAATCTACACCATTATACCGTAATTTCTGTCATAAAATATGGTTGGGGCAAGTAATAATGTATAAGTTGAAGTTGCCACTCAACAGATGGACACAACAAAGACATGCCTGTGTGCAATAATAATATATTATGTAGACTTGACAGAGTTCCATCTAAATATTTAAAATAAGTGACTTACATGTATTTTACATGACGGAATTATGATTTAATGAAGACCTTACATTCGATTCTCAGGCACGCAATGACTGTTATATCTTAAACCAAACACCGTTGCATTTCCTTGTGTATACCTATCTTAGCCCTATCACACTTTATAGAATAATGCCGCCAGTATATTTATAAAAGCTGGGAAAAAAGAAAAGAGAACAATATATTATTTTTTTAAGAATTTATATAGTTTTTACTTCATTTGATTTCTCCCTAGGGTGCATCATCACAAGTCAATGAATGACCATAATACAAAAATTGACCAAATAATACTTATCATTGTTCACGTGGTACTGCAGAGCAGATTTATGTTATGTATAATGTAAGTTACTGTTAAAAAATTATGTATTGACCTACATATTCTGAAACATTTTATTTACAAAGAATATTACTGTTTTTTTCTTTTAAATAATTCTTCAAAGTACTTGAGTAATAGCTCTTTGAGAATAGAATAAATATTCACATGATACTGCAAAGAATATTTATCTTCTGTAAAATGTAAGTTACTGTAATAATATATAATGTATTACGCTATTTACAAATAATATATTGTTTAAAAAAAAAATTCTTCAAAGTACTTGAATAATAGCTCTTTGAGAATAGAATAAATATTCAGATGATACTGCAAAGAATATTTATCTTCTGTAAAATGTAAGTTACTGTAATAATATATAATGTATTACGCTATTTACAAATAATATATTTGTTTAAAAAAAAAATTCTTCAAAGTACTTGAATAATAGCTCTTTGAGAATAGAATAAATATTCAGATGATACTGCAAAGAATATTTATCTTCTGTAAAATGTAAGTTACTGTAATAATATATAATATATTACGCTATTTACAAATAATATTTTTGTTTAAAAAAATAATTCTTCAAAGTACTTGAATAATAGCTCTTTGAGAATAGAATAAATATTCACATGATACTGCAAAGAATATTTATCTTCTGTAAAATGTAAGTTACTGTAATAATATATAATATATTACGCTATTTACAAATAATATTTTTGTTTAAAAAAATAATTCTTCAAAGTACTTGAATAATAGCTCTTTGAGAATAGAATAAATATTCACATGATACTGCAAAGAATATTTATCTTCTGTAAAATGTAAGTTACTGTAATAATATATAATGTATTACGCTATTTACAAATAATATTTTTGTTTAAAAAAATATTTCTTCAAAGTACATATTTTGAATAATAGTTCTTTGGATATAGAATTAATATATACGAGACTAAGAAATAATTATTAAAAAAATCATTTATATTTGTTACATTATATTATGATATAATAATATATTAATTTATCTGGTTTGGCATATTTACCATAATTATTTCAATTTCTACATTTAATTTATATTGTTATCTATGGATAAAAATTTGTTTATGTATATTTGATGCTCAGCATTAGATAATCTTGGTACCTATTATGAATTATTTTTGCAAAATACTACTGATGATGACAGTGGAAAAAAATTATAATTTGTATTATGTAGAATTACAAAGTGCACCTAAAGCTTGTTACACATGAGGAATATAATATTTTAAAATATGTTTGGGGAGGGCTACACTCGCCATACAATTTCATGCAGTCGTCACAGATATATTATATGCCCGTCTGTGACGACTGTATGGCGAACGATATTGTGAGTTAGGCCACGCCCACATTATATTGCTCATGTGTAACGGACATAATGTTCTAGTATGATATATTTTTGTTGAGGTATCCACTAATTTGGGTTTGGCTTATTGATTTACTCCCTAAGTTATTCATATTATTAAATGAGTAGCAACAGTCTGTAACAATATGTTTTATTAATTTTATAATTGAAATATAATTTCACAATAAGCTTGTTATTGTTATCTAAAAAAATCATCATTAATGTGCATAAATAATTATTGTTGTTGACAAATTATTTATATTGTTTTGTATGACTAAAATTTAAAAAAAAAGTAATACTTCATAGATCTATGAATCTCTCTCAAGAGAAAGTATAAATTGTAATTTGTAAGAATATTAAATAAACACTAAAATTCAGATATTGTTTTGTTGAATTGATATACCTACATATTCCTGACCAAATATTAATTTCCTCCCTCTCTTATTCCGTCCGCTCAATACTCACCCCAGGTCCAGAAGTATTATAAAACCATAACTGGTAAGACCATAACTAAACCATAATTCTCTATAGGGCCTCTGTGTTTCCTCCCTCGTACAACATGGGTCTCTTCAAGACCCAGGTTCACTCCTTCCTATCCTCTAAAAGACCCTCCACACAGCATTCCCAAAGATAATATAAGCCTTGAGGAAAATTATTTCCCTCGGGGCCCCCTGTGAGGGAAAATTGTAAAAAAAATAAATTAAACAAGATAATAAAACTTATTTCAACCGAAGAAATTACCACCATTCTTAGTAGTTCACAGTTACAGTAAGTCAGTATAAATAAAGTCTTCAGACCAATAATTAGGTTACATTTGCAAAAATGTTTACTACCATTGTGTGTTTATTTTCCAGCTTGAATTTTGGTAAGGTACCAAAGCGACCTCTCCGCTCTACAACTTGGAACTTACTGCACGAATCTACATAAAATCAGACATAATCCAAGTAAACTAACTTTAGAAGAAAAATAACAAATATACTGGTATTTAAGTTTGAACGTCATCATTGATAAAAAAAATGGACTGGAGTTCTTCATTGAAAATTTATTTGAAGAAAGCAACTTGTATCAAAGAAGAAAAATAAATATAAACTACTGAAGGTAATATGAATGATTAGATTATGTTCGTATTTGATTATTTATCTTCTTCTAGGAAGGCTTATTTCTATATTCCTTTATCCGCCTTTGACCTTAATCCGAGCAAGGCTTCATTAGCACGTAATACCCGGAGGTTCAAAATAAAACACATTCGGCGATGGTGGGTCCAGATTGACCCGGCTGAAATGATGAAATTAAAAGGCTTTTTTATGCATTTTTCGTTCATATCCTTACTTTTATATAATATTATGTAATTCCTCATAAACTCATAACATATCCCTTGTGTTTCTTGTATGAAGATGGAAGTTTTAGAAATTAGTATTCCGTAAATGTTGCGGTTCGTCGATATACAGTAGCGCGGGTATCCCACGCGACAGCAAAACGACGACTGACTCACTCAATTGCGTCTCGAGACAGCTGCTGCTATGATGGTCAGGAGAATGAGGAGGGGGTAAGGACTCGTCCCAGGAAGTCAGTGGAAGCGAACATTTTTTATTATTTTTGATTGTATATTTATTAACATTTTCGGGAAATCGACGGTGTGCATTTACAAGTATATCATGTATTATTTAAAATACCAGAAATAAAATCACTTATTTAATTCTTCCTTGTTGCTGTACCTCTAATAGAAAGATGTGTAAAAATAAAATAAATTAAATTCATAGCCATATTACATGATGATTGCTTATGCAAATATTAGAAAATATTATATAATGGCGTTCTTATTTGAGTATTTAATTTACTGACACATTAATTTGTCACAATTAAAACCATTGAATGACATACATTTTAGTTAAAAATACTAAAACTTTTATTTTTCAACAAAACAAATTTAAATGAACAATTTTCATTAAAAAATTAAAGGAATCCGGAATTTGACAAGTCCATTTGCAACGGATTCACTCAGATTTCCTACACTAACTGCATTATCACTTCCATTTTCACTTTCAGATATTTCCTCTAGTAATATGTCTTCCGGATCACTTTCAAATTCTGGATTCAATGATTCGAATTCCAAGTCGCCATCATCACTGATCTCACTGTTAAGTAGCTTTTCAATCTCATTATCAGCTAAATAATTTTGCCTTGCCATTGCGTTAGTACGGTACGAAATAAAAATAAAAAAAACAAAGTTATAAAAATATAATCACAATACTAGAAATGCGCCCGAATGGTTCACAACATCTGCGTGTTAAGGACTGCGAGAGACAAAGACGGAAAGATAGAGCGAGAGATATACTGTTTCGTCAGCTGCTCAAATTCAACTGAGACGAGATGGAGATTTTGCGTGTTTTTATAGACAATTATTCTAATAACTTATTTAAAACGTGTCCGATTTTAATCATTTTTGAGTCGAGATGTGGGTAAATATTTGATAAAAGAATAGACAAGAGGAAATTAGCCTAAACGAAATATTTGCGGCAAAATCTTTTATTTAAAAAACACTGGGTCAAATCAGACCCATCACCGGAGTCGAGGTGTTAGAAAGGTCAAACTTTTCAATTTGTGTTATATTTGATATTTTTTTGTTTATTATTTATTTCTTTGTTAGCCGAAAATCACAAGTAAGGGAGAAATTATTATAAATATTCTCCCTATTATTCAGTGGCGTGTATTCCACAAAAACTGAAAAGCTATGCCTACCTTAAGAAAAACGAACCATAATAAGAAAAAAAAAAATTTAAATTAAATTTCTGATCAGCGGAAGGTGATAATTGGGGTAAATATATGTCCAAGGTTATTTTTTTCTTTAATTTTTTTTAGTGAATACCGCACAAGAGTCCCAACTGCTTCCAACCATTTGGAGTAAGTGAGACTATGGCATCCCCAATTGGGGAATGTTGTGAGGCTGAAGGTAATGGGGAGGGGATGAGGAAGGTGGGGATATATCACTATTAAGATCTGGTTACCAAATACGGCTAGAGCCATTTCAAGCAACGTTTCAATTCAGAATGGTGGTCTTTCACCAGGGCGATACTGAAAGTATCTTCTACTCAGGAATGTGCGCAAATATACCATATATTATTTCAAATGAATTAATTGTGAAACAACACAAATTAATTAAATAATATTTACTTGCGCACGCCAGGATTTGAACCCACGACCTTCGGATTCATAGTCGAGAGCCTTACCCCTCGACCACAGAGGCCTCCAAAAAATGGACAACCAAGTATGAAAGAGATAGCATGCATGACTCAGCAGATCAAATAAGCGAATGAATGGCTGTCTCATCCTTCTTCGTTTCTTAAGATTCACCATGTAACATTGCGACTATTATGTATACTCTAAATACTAGTACTGACATCGACTTATCATTTCACCTCACAAATCCAAGAGATATTGGAGACGACACGCCTTGTACCAAGGATGTGTAGTCATCACAATAATAAATTTGTTATTTTTAAATATCTAATGCACAATTCTTTATACCCGAACTTGAAAAACTACACACAGCCTAGCTATGGTCATAGATCAATGCACACCACTGCAATTATGGTACCATTTCCTATCATGAATTGGTTTTCGAAAAAAAAAATTTTGCAGGCACTTATGTTTCAATCTTATGAGGTGTGTCTTCCTCTACCTTGTCATCGATCAATCTTTTCCTAGATTTCAGATGTATTTCTTTCCTTGTGTTTGATGTTGCCAATATATTAAGGTTTTTTCTTCTTCCTGTTTAATTGATTCATTCATTTTTGCAATATTTGGCCATTTGGCAAAAGACCTTCATTACATTAGTCGACGGGTCAGGGATTTCTAGGTAATCACATCTATTGTTAGCTCGCAATGTTATTTTCATTGTAAACTTTAATTTATTTTGATTTGTCTGAACACAACAAAAAACGCCATATTTTTTTAATTTCTTAAAAAATGGTTTCGAAAACTGAGTGTTCAATTTATTCTATCCAAATAAGCAAGGCTAGCAGTTCACAATGAAGTGCTGTAACCAACGCCGTTGTATGACAGTGAGAGATGGAACTGGCAGAGGAAGGGTGAAAGTAAACTGAATACTGAAAAGAGTGCAAGGCTTAAAAAGAAACGCTTAGATGGTGAGATAATGTAGAGCGGACGTACGAAGAAAAGAAGGCCAAGAAAACATATGACTCGAAAGAGAAATTAAAAAAAATAAACTAGGGGACGCCCGAAGAAAACATCACACCTTCAATAATTCAAAATAACAGAGTATGTTTGAGACCATGTATAAATGGGAATGAAGCAAGGGGTGTATGCCGAGACAGAGTTGTGTGGCGGTCCATTCTCTCTACCTACCCCTATGGGGTGATGGTTAGTTTGTTAGCAGTGATAGTAGAAGTGTTTTGACCCAAGAATGGACTTCAAACTCATTTTTCACCGAAGTGCCGACCGACCGCGCTAGCTCTCTTCAAAATATGCTTTCCTTGAATTCTTTCCCCAGCAATGTGCTTGTCTTCATAATAGCAGGCTGCGCCTTTTTCTAATAGGTAAGTATAATATTTTTTTTAACTTTTTTTTTTACATTCTGCACACTGGAAGCGTGTTAATGGTTCGCCATGTGCAGAACCTAACGTGCATATTGGAGTATATTCTAATGTATCCCTTTAAGCATTTGGTTATATTCACTGCATTTCTTTCTCGATCTGGGCATTTCATGAAACAGCACATGCACACCTTTATGTGGACTTGTGATGAATTATTGGACCATTTGTTTTAGTTCAAGAAAGTTACATCGGGCGGGAATCCCGCGCATTTGAATTAAGTTCAATGATAATCTTCCAAGACATTGCGTTATTTTTTTTTTGTGCTTTAGAAAATGGTATATTAAACACGTAAAGATTTAAATTTATTTTTTGTTCAGACTTCTGATTAGGTGCATGACTTGTCCATGAACATTGTTTGATATATTCTCCGGGTAGTGAGACTTCAGTTTATGTAAAAAAAATGTCAGTTCCCACCATCGAAGAAGTGCTCGAGCTGCCACTGCGTTTAATGATTCCAATGAACTGTAAAAAATTATAAAAGCAAAAAGGACTTAACCGATTCCTCGAACTTGTTTTAAGATTTTTTCAACCCGTCAGATTAAGACTACATTTTCTGAAGTTGAGCCGATAAATAAATATATCTTATAGATCAGAAAAAAACATACATACCAACATAACATGATATCCAGTTCCAGACAATAGTGGTCTGACACAACTTTATTTTGTCTATAACCTGTGTTCTATAATTTTTACACAAGATGTCTCACATTCACTGGCAATGAAACATGGTCATACCATTCTTTAAAAGATATATCTATTTGCATGTGTTGTTTCAACTTATATACCGGAGCTTTAGATAAGATAATACCTTTGATTAGTTACACTAATATCAAATTAACTCTGTGCACAGAAATCATTTATTAGCAAATTGGCAATGGAGGAATTAGAAGAGCTTTTAATATTACCTTTAAATATATATGGCTTATGAAATAAATAGAATTTTTTTATAATTAAAGCATATTTAATGAAGAATAATAAATGAAGTGGGAACTTTTTAATATAAAAATCAAAACATTATTGCAACTACACACATATTGCTACAAATATATTAAAATTTCATTACACTATCAATTATATAAAATTGATTTGTGTTTCAGTCATTAAATAGCAAATATTTATGAGAAAGTGAAAAAACATCTAATTAAAAATAATAATATTTAAGCAGTGCAAAGTACTGAGAATCATATTACTGGTCTTGTTTCATAAAAGACTTAATTTAAATAAGTTCGTATGCTGCATGGGATATTGGACAGAAAACAACCAAAAAAAACTGTCAATTTTCTTGTAAATATTAGACTAAAAAAAAATACAAAATCTTGTCATTTGTAATTAAATCTGTCACAGATAATTTGGCATTTTACTGACTGAGATTCTCAAACGTTTGAAATTGGACTAAAGAGATCGATTTTTTTATAAACTGTACGACTTATATGTACATATATATCATTTAATCCCACAGTGCATCATCACAGTAATCGTGTACATTAGATAGAAAAAATATTACTGGGTAAATGAGAATATACATTCACATACAACATTATTTTAGAGATTCATTTTTTATATGTTTTTAAGCGCCCTACCCATACGAACGTACGTAATATGGCCGCTATATTATCGCCCGAATGCAACAAGCCGTATCCTGTGCGTTCAGGTACAAAAAAATATACCCGAAACCCACAAAACATTCGTATATGTCAAGTTTGTTCCTGCGTCATCTCGTTTAGTATTTAAAGTAATATATTGTAAACAGGTATTGTTATTGCGAAATCTAATGAAAAAAAAAACAATGTTTTTTACCTTTTTGAATAATAACCCAAAGGTCGGGCAGTAAAATTAGGAAGTCTGCCTTTTATGTAAGGTGTGGAATGATGAGAAAATAATTTTATTATAAAGAATATTTTACAGAATAAAGGAAATAAAAAATATAATTATTATACGAATTTTTATAAATACATAGTTTACCGACATATTGAAACATTTCATTTGAATATTAAACTTATAGTAGGAATTATTTCAGACATTATGTCAATTTTCATAATCTATAAAACAATGTTCGGTCAGTTCGCATCAACTCGCCTGAGTGCTTAGATGCATTTCCATGGCTAATATTGCACAAATAATGTGAAACAATGTTTGCCCTTCTAATTACCCGGAGATGACATGTTGATTGATCTTCCCCAGAGCTACATGGCAAGTCTCCTAACAAAACAATTAATCTGTGACCCTTTAAGTTTAAGGAAATAGGGTGTTGGAAATGAAATATAGAATAATGTCAATAGGAAATTTCAAACAATACACCATAAAATGACATAATATTGATTACATTATACAGGGTTTAAAACTGGTGAAAGTTCCAATAATATATTTTAACCTTTTCAGTGGAAAACATGCATTATAATAAATAGTCAAGGAATGCTTCAATTTTTCCTTAACAGTACAAACAAAATGTACCTACTCAAATTTTATGATAATAGTTTATTTTATTGAAAAGTTCTAAATGGATTTTTGTAAAATAAACTGTTTTTTAAATTATATAATATTTACTACTAAAAATAAATTTTTAAAAACCTAAAAATTGAAGAATTCTACAGAATAAAGTTAAACCCCCTTATAATTGCGGAATAAATCCTACGCGGCACATAAGGTCGGAATAGTGAAGAACTTGACTTGTGTATGGTTAAAATGGCCTTAAACCAGGCTCAAAGCCGGCTCGACTGTACAAACAATGAACCGGCGCTTAAGAATCTAATAAGTAAGATGGAAAAACAATAAATTATAAAATATATTACTTTGTGTACATCATTTACAAATGGCCAACTTTTTGTATAATAATTTTCTATGTCTCGAAGATGGTTAATTTGTCTCCGTTACTTTTACCTAAATAAAAAGATGTGCACAAAGTAATAACTTTTTTTCAACACAAAGTCATTAATTTTTTATGTAATATACTTTTTTCATGTTACATGGAAAGCAATCACTTTGTTGATAGACATAATTGAATAAAAATATTCCTTTGTTACACCACTTTACTGAATATGTAAACCAACCACTTTCGGTTCAGCCTAAACCTTCATCAAGGTTGTATAAATAATTAATTAATTAATAACAGGTCGGTTTACATATTCAATAAAGTGGTGTTTAAACAATAAAAGTGGTTTTTTCATTTGGAAAATATGATACGCTAATACTAGGACACACAGTGGATAGATTTTCATTAATCCAATAATGTCACCAAATGAATAAAATACTATTGTTTCTTATGACCTACATTCCTACACATGAGAATGTGAAGAAATGATTATATTGTACAAAATTCATCTGATGAATAACAATATCATATCATACACATTACAAAAACTTAAAGCTAAATGTATAAATTACACACGAAGAACGATAACAATACATTACATGGCATGATTCAAACTCAGACTTGTTTTATCTTGTGGAATTATAGCAGTCAGTTTATTTCTTCTTCCTGTCCTGCGTACACTTGGGGCAGTACCATTTACCCTTGGGCTTGATGGTGAGGCCCACACAGGCAAAGTGGAACCACTCGATGGGGCAGTCGGGGTTATCACAGCCAATCATCTCCCCGTAGGACACCTGGTGGCACAGGCAGTAGGTGGGCTCATTGGGGTCCACCGGCATGTCTAACACGTCGCTGGGGTGAGCTATTCCCGAGGATTCTGCGCTATCGTCACTCTCCTTCACCGCCCCGACTCCAGTGCCTATTCCCTTGCGTTGTTGTTTTTTCTTGACAGAAGCTCCTCCTCTCCCCGGGGCTGCGGCGGGTCCCTCTTCCTCGCTGGAGGCTCCGGATCGCTTCTTCTTCCCTGGAGCCACGGCGTCGGCTTTGTTAGCACTTTTAATCTTCTTGCGACCCTTTTTGGGATTCATTGCAGTCGCCTCCCGTTCTTCTGCCGCCGCTTGTTGGGCGGCCCGTGAATTAAGAGCCTTATCCTGAATCTCGGCCTCGAATCTAGCTAAATCCGAATCCAAACGTCGAATATGCTTGTCTACCAGCTCGTAGGTTTGAATAGCGAGCTGCACTTTGTCATCGCCGTATTCTTTCGCCTTATTGAATAATCCTTGAATTGCGTTTACTTTCTCGAGTCTGGCTTCACTATCCAGTTTTGAAACTTCGGGAAGAAATTCATCTGCCATTAGATCGATAGTTCTCATTAAACTATGCGCTCTGTCATCCAGATCCCGCATTAATTTGAAATTTCGTTGCAATTCTATTGGCAAATGCTGTAGGCTATCCAGATAATGTTCTAAATACAACGCTGACGTCATTTTATATATCGGTAATTAACTATATAAGGCTGTAAGTTAATAAAATACTACGCAACACGTGATTCAAAAAACTTATATATTTTTAATAAATTACAATAAACCGATACACTTTCGAAATTCAAAATGGCACACTTACGTCAAAAAACGTAAACACTAATTTTTTCTAAGCAATTCTTTCTTACCAGCTAAGTAGCCAGTGGCAGAATCCAAAGATAGATCAGTACCTACCTGCTTTATAATATATATATTTTTTCAAGCGAATAAAGTAAAATAAAAGTTTGGCTTGCTTTACGGGAGTTTAATATATATATATATATTTTTATTACTCTTGAGAAAAAATATGCTTTTAATATTCAACAAGCATTACCTAACCAATAACAACCAATTAAAACAACATCAAAAAACTTCACAACAAAATTCAAAGTAACTCATTCAAAAATCGACTATTCAAATTTCAGTGAATCTAGAAAAAATGCAGGGATCTCTCTTAAATCTGTTACAAAACTATACGATACGATACGATTGTACCACCCCAGCCAGAAGCACTCCTATTCCGGTGAGACCGGTACACCAGGGGGCACTGATGGAACACGTGCTCTGTGGATGGGTAGGAGGTAGGAGTTTAATCGACCGGTAGACATGGCAACCTCATAAGCCAATATTGGAATTTAGGATGGGTTAGAATAAAGGAATTGATTGAGCTTTGGTATTTCATTTCTCGCTTAACGCTTCCTGCTTCCCGCATATAGGTATTTTTATTTATTTTATTTTAGTTGTTCCTTCCCACAGCTTCTTGTTTCCAACTTCCCATTATTTTATGCTTTCGTTTGTCTCCTCTCGGTTCATGCTGCTTTTTGTTTTCTGCTTCCCACTGCTTCTTACTTCCCTTTTCCTGCTGCTTCTCGTTTCCTGCTTCTTCCGGGAGGAAAGCTTCAGACTACCATGCTAGATTATCCCTGTCCCGCCATGTGTCCAAAGCATTTGATTTGATTTAGCTTCCTCCATTACGACACAACCTACATTCTCCGCCTATTGCAATGGCAGTAGGAGACGCTCAATCACTGGTAGCTCATTCGAAACCCGGAAACGCATAACTCTCTTAAAAAAGAAGAAAGGTGCTTTTTTCATTTGTCTTCCTTTAGTTCCTATTTCTTGTAGAGGCGGTTTTATGTGTTTAACTATTTTGAATAGCTGGTGAGTGAATTCTCTCAGTTCACACAATTACTTTTTCGGTTTCTTCTTCCAGTGTTCCGTCAACCACCAGCGCTTTCGTGAAATATTTAAATTAAAAATTCTAATCTAACATAGAGTAGGTACCTATATTTGAAATGATTGACCAACTTAATGCTATTCATAATAATTTAAAGCTCAGTGCTTCACAACATTACCTAAAATACTAAAAAATTAATCAACCAGAGCCTGCCTGAATGAATGCAATAATTCTGTCTTCGGATCGAAGTCAATAGGGTTGTGGAACACCGTTCCCAATATTAATAATGAGTTTGTTTTGTAAGCTGTAAGAAAGGGGCTTTTATTTAGTTGACAAGCGAAAAATGCTGAAAAAAGGAACTTATCTGCTGTTTGAAGTGGTTTTATCCTTCGACGATGTTAATAATTATCAATTACTAACGCTCAAGTGGTCATGCAAAGAGACAGGCATTTGGTGTCACTTAAAACTATTTTGTACTGCGATATTCGATTATAATATTATTAGGTCACATTGCTCTCAGAAGTAAATTACACAAAAAAAACAATAATTTTAAGATTGAAAACTGAATCTATTAATTGAAATATGTATTCTGCCAAATTTTTGGCCCGATTAGACTTAAAAAAATCACACATTTGACAAACTGCTTCATCACTGAAGAATCTTTTAGAAGGAAATTATGTTCCTTAAATATTAAACAAATTTGCCGGGCCGGACACCATTCGACATTTACTGGAAATCCAGCTATACAGCTATATTATCCCAATATTTAAAAAAGGTGACCAGACTGGCATTTCAAACTACCGACCAATATGTGTACAATCTGTATTACCCAAAAACTTTGAATCTCTGATTCTGGATGAAATATATCACACACTAATAGAGGTAATTAATTACCAACAACATGGCTTCATCAAAGGTAGATCGACTAGAACAAATTTATTACTTTTTCAAAACTATATATCGGATATTCAATTTATTTTTTATAACTTATTGAAGTTTGTAAACCTCATCGTAATATTTAATCATTGAAGAAGATAATATTAACACATCCCAAATGAACCACGAAACCGAAAAACCAACAGAAATTAAAAAGATTTCAGTCGCATCTGGGACTCGAACCCAGGACCTCTACCTATCCAGGGTAACCGCTTAACCAACTTAGCTAATGAGACCAGTTCAATTTACGCCATTTACACCGATATCATACTTCAAGTTCAAGATTTGTTAATATTATCCTCCATTTTTTATAAATCCCATATTATTGGCTGCTATCATTATGATGATTGCAAAGTTTCATCCCGAACTCAATTGCAATCGGAATAGAGTCTCGGATATGCCTACCCGATTTTTATTTATATGAGACATCTATTGACTTATTTTACAAGTCTGGAAAGAAATATTCAATTTATTTTTTATAACTTATTGAAGTTTGTAAACCACATTGTAATATTTAATCATTGAAGAAGATAATATTAACACATCCCAAATGAACCACCAATTTTTAATTTGTGTTGTTTTTTCGGTTTCGTGGTTCATTTGGGATGTGTTAATATTATCTTCTTCAATGACTATATATTAGAGGCATTTGCAAAAAATAAACAAGTTTACTGTATATACATTGATTTCTCAAAGGCTTTTGATAAAGTATCGCACAAAGTACTGATCGGGAAACTTCATGCCCTGGGAATCAGAGGAAATATTTTAAAGTGGTTAAGTAGAGTTACTTATCAGATAGAACCTCGTTTGTTAAAATAAAATCTTTTATATCCAAACCATTTTCCGCTACTAGTGGCGTACCGCAAGGTTAGTTATATTTCTTGTTTTTATAAACGACATAGTCAATTTTATGGTTTTAACCCCTCGAGTCTTTTTGGGAGATATTTCTCCCAGAAAACAAATAGCCGTAGAGTCCTTTAGGGAAATATTTCTCCCAGCCCGAAACGGATTCCTAAAAGTCATGTTATCTCATTTTGTACTACAGTGATGTATATGATTTAAAGTGTGTTAGAAAGAGAAAAAACACTATTTTTATTGTCATTTAAAATTTTACCATGCATATTTAAGAAGAATTATAATATTATCAAAAAAACTCAAATGGGTTATAGGTGTCAAAGTTTTGCTATTCGACGATGATATTAAATTATATAGAGAAATAACTGATTCAAACCACTGTCAAATTCTTCAGTTTAATATTGCAATGGTAAGAAACTGGTGCTCACAAAACAATTTATATCTAAATGTAAAATTCTAACCTTTTCCAGAAAAAAACGTCTCTTTTTATACTATTCAATAAATCAAATAATTCTAGAAAGAGTTGAATTGCTTTTCCTCAATAAACACTCTAATAATAATGAGTACCAATCTCCACTGTCCACAATGTCGAGATTTGTTAACTCAAGCCAGGGCCTTGAAATTTTTGGTACTAGTGTTAATGACTTCTGTAGGGCTTTACGAAATTAGAACTCTTAAGATTATCATTTAGAATGTGTAAAATCATGGAATCTACTAAAACCGTGTTCAGGCTTTGACTTGAATGTTCTCTCAAATGTATATTCGAAGTTCGAAAATTGTCAGACTCCGACTAGGTAAAATACCGTCTTGCGAGCTCCCTTTCATTCTTATCATTAGCATTATTATCGATTGTTATTCTTGTTATTCTTATAATTTAGTTGAAATTGAACGTGTAAATCTCCTCAAAGCGGCATAATAAACCTTTTGAATAATGCCGTAATGAGGAGATAATAATTTGTTTTAACCTTTTCATGTTTATTGCTCCCTACGACCAGATAACGAAGCCACAAAGCGCTATGTTATCTGGACGTGGGAAAACATTGACAGCAGTAAACACAGCTAGAATTAACCTGATCACTACACAAAACCTTTTAAATTTTTTCATGTAATATCATGTTAAAATGTAATTTAAATGTCGAAATTCAGGCGTCCGCCGACCTTGAAGAATTCGGCCAAATGAGCTCCCGACAGTTTAAGCTCACTATATACGCTGCGTGTCAGTTTGGCAAGCGCGTCCCCCCCGCGGCAAGGAGAGGGGTAAAATGCTTGTAGCATTCGGGAAATCAAATAAATAGGCCAACTTTGAAAAATAAACCAGTCATAACTTTTATCACAACTTGTGAGCATCAAAACAAAAGTCTTTTCTTCGCCGTCACCCTCTCCATCATTTGCTGCCTCGCTGACACCCTCTGCCTGAAGCAGTCCTGGGCCTACGTCCTCGAGACAAGAGGACGTCACTGCAAGGCCAGGACCCGGCAGAGGAGTGGCCCACCTAGTGCCCCTCACATAGACCACTGGGTGCGTGAGGAACAGCACCATCCACCTACCCTACAACCCTACAACGGAAGAAAGTGGCTCTGGATCTAGCACCTACACAAAATTTACAGTCTTGTAACTCCTACATTTAATCAACCTAAACTAACTACAAGACAAACATTAATATTTTAGATCTCTTGGTGTATTTTAATATATTGCATCTAAAGATTTAGCATTAAGTTATTATGAAATGGAGGATTTTAGGTAGGTAAAAAAATTGCTTTATATTAAGGTACTATGTACCTACTGGCTCCGAACTGCATTCGTACAAAAAGTCTACACTAGCGACGCTATCAACTGCAAAATTAACCATATCAAGCTGTAGGTACCCTACCTCCTGCAGCATGCGAACATATTTAAAATGGATAAATTGGCCCCCCGGCTGGTCTAGATAATTCATTATGCGAATTTTTAGTGCCTTTTTAAGTATTTTTGAGAAAGAGTTGAGAATTGATATGGGTGTATACTGTATAATTAGATAATACTTGCTTTGCTTCCGCTCTTATATATTGAACTTATGAGTACTCCCTTCAGGTGGATTGGAAAAATTTCACTTTTAAAGGTTTGGTTGAATATATGAGTTAGAGGAAGAAGAATGAAATAACTTATGTTTATTAGAAGCTTACTAGAAATAAGGTCAGTTCCAACAGAGTGAAGTGACCAGTTTGGCTGCAATATCAGAATTAATTTCTGGACTTCCTGTTCAAAGACATTATAAAGATTAAAAGAGTGATCTGTTGGAGTCAAGCGGATTTAACCAAACAAGTATATGTGGGCTACCCAATTTGAGGATCGAACTCGATTCGTCTGACTGCTAGCCGAGCATCCATCCACGAGCTATCAACTACCTATTTTCATATCAGCTTTCTCATCTCTTACTTACTACAAGAACTTGCGCTTTAAAAATGCATACATCCGACGCTCTTCATGGTTATGATCTTTGGCTACGAATCCGGAGGTCGCAGGTTGAAATCCCGGAGTACACAAGTAAATTTTATTAGATTAAATTGTGTTATTTAACAATTTATTCCTTAAAAATAATATGTAGTATATTTGCGGCACATTCCAGAGTAGTAGATACTGTCAGTATTGCCCTGGTGGAAGACCACCATTCACAATCGAAACGTTGCTTGAAATGGCTTTAGCAGTGCTTGGTAAGCAGACCTGAATAACCAGGTACTTCCCCACCTTCCTTCTCCCCATCTCCTTCCCCTCCTCAATACCTTTAAGCTCACAACATACCCCTATATTGGGGATGACATAGTCTCGTTGTCTCCAGACGGTTGGAAGCAGCTGGGATTCTTGTGTGGTACTCACATAAAAAAATTAAATTCAGACGCTTAGCTCCTTGAGTACCGAGTCCTATATGAATCAGTCCCTGTTCTGTTTACCTCTCCCTCTAGTTTAAATTTTATGTGAATATGATCTGACAGGGATGGTTCATCCGACACTCTCCATCCTGTGACTCTCAAAGTTCCCAGAGTCAGGTCTAACACCTCCTGTCTATTACTTGAGTGGGTGGGGTAAAGGTGGGTTCCCTACCTCTATTGAGAATCTCAAGATTCACTGTCATCAGGTATTTCAGGAGGTCCTGTTCTCATTTGTTGATGTCCGTACTCCCCTACACAGTTTGGTGCGAGTTAGCATCTGCTCCGAGTATCAGTTCCCTCCCCTAGTCGAGGGGTTAACCATGCTTTTCTTTTAATTTTAAAACAGACAACATCCATTCGTGGACCAGCAGAAAAGTTCCACAGACCGGTACCGGTCTGTGGCACGGCGGTTGTGAAGCACTGCTCTTTGAACTTATTATTTAAAATCAGTTTGCATACAAACTTCATTCATCCTAAACCCAAAAGTCTGCAGTTAGAAAGGAACTGGAACAGTGAGTTTGTGTCCCAGAATTGGTTCGCAACCCACAATCTGAGAAAGCTGCCATACTGGTATGTTATTGTGCTGCTCTTCACCGACGATCTAAAACTCTTCAAACTAATAAAACCTATTGAAGGCACATTCAATTAATTTTTAATAAATTACAAGACTGGTGTGAACTTAACAAACTTCTTTTAAACATTAGTAAATGCCATACAATCAGATTTTTTAGAATGAATCATCCTCTCAACTTTCAATATAAAATCAACAATATTTTTCTCTCGCCTGTCAAGGAAATTAATGATCTTGGCATTGTTTTCGATTCTAAATTTAATTTTCTTACACATATCAATTCAATAACTAATAAAGGTTTAAAAATTCTCAGTTTCATTCTTCGAAATGCCAGACTTCAGGAATATTCAACACTAAAATTATTATACTCTTCCTTAGTTCGTAGTCAAGTTGAATACAATTCTTCTATATGGTCCCCTCACTATAAAATTCACTCCGAGTCCACTAAAAAAGTTCAACATAAATTTCTAATGGATTACCTTTTGAAACTAGAACTAAATTATTAAAACTCTCAGATAGAAGACTTGTTTCTGACTTAACTTTTTTCAAAATTGTCAATGGTTTTAGACACATTCACATTCGCATCATATATTCTCCTTACACTCCTCTCTTCGTTCATTCGCTCTACATGCCCAAACCATCTAAGCGTCCCTTTCTTAATCTTGCTCACTACGCTTACATCAGCATTGCATTCTTTACGAATCTCAACATTTTTCACACGATCATAGATGGTTTTACCACACATTCGTCTCAGAGATCTCATTTTTACAGCATTTAGTCTACTTTCATCCTTCCTCTGCCAGTTCCATGCCTCACTGCCATACATCAAGGTTGGTATCCGCACTCCATTGTGGACTGCTAGCTTCGCTTCCTTGGACAACTTTTTGTTTGCGCCAACCGCGTTTAGTCCTCCGTTAATGGGGTTTCCTGCATTCACCCTTCTTTCAATATCCCTATCAGTCTTTCCATCTCTCGTAAACATACTTCCCAAATATACAAACTTATCGACCCGCTCCAAGTATTCATCATTCGCAACTATATTGCACACTGTTTTCGTACTATCTCTTTCAAACACCATGACTTTGGGACTTATTTACATTCATCATTAGCTCATTCTTCATACATACTTGGTTGATCCTAGATACGAGGGACTGTAGATCTTCCATACTGTTAGCAATCAGCACCGCATCATCAGCATCAATAGTTAATCCAAATAAAAGCCACTAGGCTATCCAAACATTACATTATTGTGCATTATTACATTGCCAGGGTGAGTTGGATGGGGAATAAATATACCAAAGTTTAGAGTGATGAAATTTTATTAAATGTCTAAGTCTCAAAACAGATTTCCAATGTTATGTTATATATCAAAAAAATATTTTGCCAATTTAATTGTTAGTTATATTAAATAATATTTTGTTCACTTACAATGTTGTTAGCTTATATGTGAAACAGTAAATATTATACACTAGCTGAAGCATCTTATCTTCAATCAACTGGATAACTTCATAACATGTAAATAGCTACATACAAATGAAAATAACCGTGCCGGTTCAGTATGATAATTTGATAATATTATAATATACATATAATATGAATGTTACAAATACTTATTCACAAATCCATTGAATTTACTGCATACGTGTTGTGTTACTTAGAAGTCCAAAATATACACAAACTTGAACAGCACACCGAGTAGTCAGTGACAGTGGTAATCCACACAGACATACAGTAAGTGACACATTTTACAAAGCACACAATATTACAGTGAAACTCTCTAAGGTTTCTAAGGGATCGGAAGAAAAAAAAACTTCTTATGGGGAAAATCTTACATGTGGGATAAATTGGGCCATTTTACAAATTCATTTTTGAGGGGACCGAAAAAACTAGACTTCTTGAGCATGAAAACGTCTTAAGCAGGAACTTCTTAAGCGCCAATTGGGCCATTTTACAAATTCATTTTTGAAGGGTCCGAAAAAACTAGACTTCTTGAGCATGAAAACGTCTTAAGCAGGAACTTCTTAAGCGGGTTTCACTGTATTACTCTTTAAATTGCAGTAAACTTACCAGCGTGAGTGTATTCAGAGCATTCCTATTTACAAGGGATTCGACGGAGTGCAGAATTTAGATGCAGCAGCTATGCGTTAGACAAATCTTTATCAATACACATGCTAAATTATGACTCTTAAAAGGAATGGCTTCATTATATATTGTACATAATATTATGAATGTAATAGCAAAAAGATCATACCCTAATTGGAGTGTGCTGTGAATAATTTATCTTGAAAAATTTAGTTTATTTTCGCATGTTTATTAATTTTTCGATGATGCATATCGCTATTGATTAAGAAATTTTTAATTGCGTGTTTTCATTCTAAGAGGTATAAATTGAACAGGTGGGCTGCATAAACATAACCCAATGCCAGGGAGATGTAAATAAGTTTTCTTTTGATATAAAATAAACAAAACACAGCATGTGGGTAGGTGAATAATTTAAGCCACAAACATGAATCCAGCTGTACAACTAAAATTACATTTCACGCTCTTCTCCTCTAATAATAAGTAGAGATGTAAAAAACTACATAATAATACAATAATACATATAAAATTTTTAGTCCAGAAATGCTTTACGCTATGGGCAATAGGCAAAATTGTTTGACATTTCCGGGATCAGTTTATCAGTTCTCTTAAGCCGCATTCAGATAATAATAGAGTAATAAGGCACACGGAAGACTTTCTGTGGAAAAGACTCCGGGCTGCACTTTCCTTTCAATCTGAACAGAACCTTACAAGCAACAAGCATGTGATTCAATAATAATTATTTACATAAATAATACGTATTATATTTCTGTATAGCAAAATGCATACTTTTATAAAAAGAAATTAAAGAGTGAAGTGAAGTATGTACATAGGTATATACGTACATAGATACATTAAATAGATAATATGGTATCAGATTATATAAATACCATAATACCCGGTTGTACATCCCCAGTCGTTTTCATAAATAATCAACAGCTTTAAAGTAAAAATGGCAAATAATTGTGTAGAGTATATAATTGCGCATCTATTATTTGCAACCTACCAATAATAATATTTTACTGTCTATTCGATGCATACCACCAGTGTCCACCACACCACACCACACCACACCACACCACACCACACCACACCACACCACATCCAACTTGGCTGTCTTTAGAGGAATGCTATTTTATAATTCATTCACATTATCTGCGCATTAGCACGCAAAATCCTTGTGTATTACAAAAATATCTTATAAAATATATTTATATACCATTTTGTAAAAAGCCACTCCGATCACAATAAAACTAACAAAACATGATGCCAATAATAACATGTTTGCATTCTTCGCTAAATTCCTATGGATTCAAAAATCTATTTTCACTCCAAACAGCTTCTACACGGCACATTTGGAAATGATAGAGAAGGGACCGATAGTTAGTCTCGGCAACTACTGTTGTGCACTTAGTACTTGGTAAATAGTACTGTGGTCATTCTACTAATGGTGGATATCAGATTTATTCTCTTGTCAATGCAATATGGCTAAATTTAAAGGAAATTCAAATGCAAAACCAAAAGACTGTTTTAAATAAAGGTAAACATTGTCCAAGCGGCAAGAATATTTGCTTGTCCTTAACTGGAATCTTCTTCAGAGTTAAAGGACTCCAACTCAAGTTACGGCTGTAACAACTGAACTCAATAAAGTGCTTTAAATAATTCATTACTTGCGAGGGTTCAAATATCTACATTAAATATTAATGCTTAAACACTACACAAATTTGGCATACTATAATTTAAATGCTGACATTACACAATTATAATATCAAATAAATATTTTTCATTTCTCAATTTAACTTGTGCTTTTCAATTCAGACAAAGATTAGTATCATGACTGAATAGCTCTGGCAATAATTGAATTGTCACACTAAAATGCAGGTTCATGTTGCTCCTTTATCGGTGATATTGAGAGAGATTAATACTTAGAGACATTACAATCCAAAAGTAGACTTTCTACATTAGAAAATATAATCATTTCAATAGTTTGTCTATCTAGTATACATTATAATCTATGTATCATTACGGCCTTACTAATGTCGACATCCCTCGACGAAGCTTTCGTAGAGAAAAATATTAATGGCAGGACCGATACACAACATTTGGAAATAGAAAGATATTGATCTATCGAATCAATTAAAAACACAGTATATATGAAGAAACCCTTATAGCAATCGATGGTGAGTCTACCTTTAGTCAATTCACTGGGCAAAACATTACTCGCCTAACTTTCCCTAAGTGTATGCTACTAGAATCCGGTATTTTGTTGAAACAGTCACCCTTGTTAGACTTGCTACTGTAAAGACAGGGAGGAACTTGAAGGTCAGCAGCATGGGATGTAGAGATAGTATTATAGGAAAGACGAAGGGATAAAACAATGCAAATGAATACTACTTATGGTGGATATTTTACATGGAAAAAACACGGGTTACTTAAATATTTGTGGAGAATTGTACAATTCCATAATCTATTAGCACGGTAGAGTATAATATTAAGCTTTTCCAATAAATATAACATTGCCTTCCATCTACCTAGATCTAGTGAACCTGTATAACAAATGCTTTGGGTGAATATATTATCATAATTTACTGTTTATAAAGTGACAAATTAGTTAACTATTCCACTATTTACTATAATATGTACGTAGATGTGGGAAATACTGCATGTTAACAGGGGAAGATTTCAGCCGTCAGTAACCTAAACGAGAGTCTCATACTTCTCATACATGTCCTCGTCACCGTCACCGTCACCATCACCTTCCTGATCTGAGTTTCCAGCGGAGGCTGGTCGGGTTCGCCTCTGCGAATGATTGGAGGATTGATTTTGTGGTTTCCTTTGATCGCAGCCACGAAGAGAGGATTCATCGAATCGAACTCTGTAAGTAGGAACATTGCCTTGTGCATAATCATAGGCAGCCCGCCTAGGAGTATCTTCATCTGCAGAGCTCTGGCTCTTGGACCTGCTTTTGTTCTGGCTGCCAGGTTGCGACTGGTGAGTTTGATAGACATGCTGCCCCTTGGAGTGGGGCTTACTGCCACAGTCTACCTCACTGGCTCCAGTCATTGACGCTTGCCTCCTAAAGCTCTCGGCGCGGATAGAATACTCTGTGACAGTGTACCCTCTGGTCATTAAGTTATTCCGTTTGCTCCTACAATCCATGGTGGCATACACGGGCCTAGCATTGTACCCTTTATTTGATTGAACGCTGTGAAACACTTTTGCTGATTTGCTGAGATCCTGCTTACTGCTAGCGAGGCTCTCACATTTATCATTAAATCGTTTGATGACGTTAGAAACATTTATTTGTTCTTCATCAATCTGATAGGAAGGTTTCTTCTTCTGTTCTGGAAGTTTAATCGGCTGCTGAGACATTTCAACTTTCACAGTACATTTGGGTGGAGGCATATTGGGAGGAATAGTCTTCGGTTCTTCCCTCTGAACAGAGGAAGATACTCTTGGCCCAATTTCGGGAGGGTGACTACTTCTTTTGGTTTGTGAATTTGTTTTGTTTGAACGAACCCCAGAGAGATTATTATGACCATCGAGAGATTCGGCAATAACAATTCTATTTCTTAGCATTTCCACAGATGGCATTGGACTTTCAAAACTAAGCATAGGTTTACGGTCACTGTAGCCAATGGAGTTAGCACTGTCCCTTCTTATTATAACTTGACTATCATCTGGTTTAGGTGTGCTTTGAAGGTTTTCTCCGTCTTGGTCGGAATGCCTCAAAGCTTGCTGACTCTGGCCTTCTGAACCACTAACCAACTGACCTTTAACTGAGCACCAGTCAGAAGTCTCCTGCGATCCGTTGCCAACACCTTCATCGGGAACGTTACATGTGACATTGGGAGTTGATCTCACTCCACTAATTAAACTAGGATCAATACGGAATGTAGGTTTATTGTTTGCTTTGGGTATCTTTGTTATTATTCCTGGAGACTGAACAGTCTGAATGGGAACTATTTCTTGAAAGTGTTCTCCCATAGAATGAGCAGCAGGTTGAACAGTGATATCGTGGGGTGCCGTGACGGCACCAACACAGGTTGGTGCTTCTCGCATCAGGTCTACAGGAAACGGAGCAATCTGCTGGACGGTCGGCAAGGGGGTAGGATCGGGTGAAGGCTGACCAGCATCCGGAGATATTTTGCGATTAGTGAGCACAATGGGCCGTGGTTGGGGAGCTGTGGGGGTGTTCTCTGGAGCGGTGGGAGGGTTGGGATGGGGCTGGCCGAGGTCCCGGGGCAGGGGGGGGTGGTGTCACGCGGGCGGTGGCTCAGCCCAGCCGTCCGAGTCAGCCTCCGAGTCACTGCCGCTATCCGACTCGCTGAACTCCACGGCCACCCTCCGCGCCAGGATAGAAGCCACATCGTGCAGGGCCGCCGTTGCTCCGATACTGCCCGTCTCGTTCCCACGAGTGCTGTTGGTCTTTTCAACCTTGCGCAGCTTGATTCCTGTAGCAATCATTTAAAATTAGTACGGATTTAAACTTGTAACAGACAATAACATAGAATATGTAAAGTTCCTCACCGCCTCGGATAGCCTTGAGCAGATCGTCCCTGGGGTCAGGCATGGGTGTCGGGGGAGGGGGGGCCGCCTTGAGGGGCTGCTTGAGCAGCACAGGGGAGCGCACATCCCCATTGGAAAGGGGTGGCGGAGGAGGAGGGGTGAGGGCTCCCTCGGGTGGCGGAGGCGGGGGCGGCGGCGGGGGTGCCAAACTCTCGCTGGGCGGCGATGCAGGTGGTGGTGGAGGTGCGGCGCCTAACTGCCCCACAGCCGGGGGCGAGGCAGGCGGGGGTGGCGGTGGAGGCAAGGTCTCCCGGACAGATGCCGATCGGCGCGAGGGTGTGGAGGGCCCGGGGGGTGGTGGTGGAGCGACAGAAGGCCGACCCCGCCGAGGAGTGCCACCACCCCCGCTGTACAAACTCTCCGAGGATAGCGGGCCCGTGCCATACATTGGCTCCTCTCCAGTTAATTGGTAACCTGAAATGTTCGAACATTATTAAAAATTAATATGTACTTGATACATAAGCATAAACCGTATAGATATTTAAAAAATACATAATAGTAGATTGGTAGAGGAACCTAATAGTATTTACCGTGAGAGTTGTTGAGGTTAGTGGGCGTAGCCTGGTGTGGCTGGTAGGGATGCGACAACTCTATCGAGTTGGGGCGAGCCGGCATTCCATCCCTGGTGTCTATCATCAACATACCTGAAACATTATTGTCATTATTACACGCAAATTATAACTCTTTTGTTGTAAACCTTTTGTACGCATAATTAACAAAAACCAAATTTACATATTAATTGTTTGCTTTAAATATGTATTGAAACACATAAACAAACATAGCACACTTTTAACCAAAGGTTTTATAATGACATATTTAGCATCAATGAAGCTGCGTTTAAAAATGAAGCTTTGCTGCTACTTCTATACTTCCAATATGTGTTGTATGCAATATACTGAGATTATGTGTGTCTACCTTCTTTCTTTTAATTTTTATTATCTAATAATATCTTTAAAAATGCCTTAAAATTTAAATTTTGTAAGATTTTTAAAAGGAATAATGAATTGACTTGAATTGAAATAACAAACATCCTAATATTTTCTTCAATAGATGTGTGTTTTGTGGAGTCATTATTAGCAAAATGAATATGAAGTATTTTGTTTACACCACTGTTTAATATATAAATAACAACACATTTGGAAAGCCTCACAGGATACACTGTATACATTATATAGAAATTAAACAGTGGTGTAAACAAAATATTTTGTATTAATTCATTTTATTTTAATATTCACCTATTTAGTCAGGTAAGATGTTCATTATGAGGTATTTAGCGAAAACAAGTTATAAATTAAAACATAGAAATCGATAAAAAAAAAACGGTAATTATGTTAGGATAGAAGAGCTGTATTTAACTTTTTGACCGCATTAATTATTTCAAGTTTTTCAGTACCCACACGCGGAACTAATTTTTGATTTTTTACTACATATTTAATATAAATAACAGAATCACTAGTAAAAAATATTGAGTCATGCTTGTGTGATATGCGAATTCGTAAATGCGCCATCTGCTGAGTAGATTTTGAACTCCCGCAAAATATTGCACTCTTGACATGCACTTGATTGTTAATAATATTCCTTATGAAATATGATATTTTTAACAAATTTCAGTACGTGTCAGCATAGTGATACTTTTCGGAATACTCTGGTGAGCGGTCAAACTATATATTTCAGAGCTCTGTATTATCAGCAACCAAAGTTGTTGTATGAGACGTGTGGAATGACTGCATAAGAATGGTAATTTCTTGCTGTATCACATGTACGATAGCGTGCAAAGAGAAAAGATTTTTTAGCAATTCAGAGGTTAAATCTTCGATTGAATCATATATTGTGCAATACTTGCATGTGAATTTGCACACTACTATGGAGGGCTGTTAAGTGTGAATGTGTGTTTCACTGTAGGTATGTATTTTATTTTATTTTTAAAAAACTAACATTCCCTGATTATGAATAAACCCTTCCGCCCTTAAGGGGGCAGACTCAAATAAGGCGCTAAACGTCACTTCGCAGTATGCTAACGTAAGCAATACAACACATAATTTATCTGCAAATTCTTAACAGAAAGTTATGTTCGTGTCTAAGGTTTTCAGTGACGTAAATTCTTAAACTGTAAACTTTTACATTATATATGAAATACCTACTGTAATTTTAAGTAAAACGCTCGACAGTGCCTTCGCCGCTATGTTAACTGCACCCATTACAAACATATTTAATTAAAATCCTTCCACAATCTCAGAGTAAATAAGATCAAGAACCAAGAGCGTTTATTAAAAATAATTCAGTAAATCTAGATTTTCACTGTAATTCCCTCAAAGTTCAGGAATTTTTAAATTCAGTTGTGTCATACAAAAAACGTATGAGAATTTCCGGCCCGCGCGATTGTTAATAAAACGAATTATTTCGCCGGAGTAAATCAGTTGTGAGAAATCCTTCAGAGCGAGCGGACGTCGATTTGAAATTCGATATTTCTGTCTGTTTTATGACGAATAGCTGGGAAGAGAGATGTTAAACTGCTACCGGAATGTAGGAATTACGTATTTTCGATTTTTTTTTGTTGTAATCACATTTCTTTGCAACGTTCTTTAAGATGGTCCAAAAAGTGATTAATTTATTATACGGCGCAATATAAAAGACCTGCGCACTGGAAAAAAACTGACGGACGTGGTACAGATCTACAAGATTATATCTTTGCAGGCTGTCAAAAGCAAAACTAATGAATGAAGGAATTATTTTTTAAATCTTAACATTTTGTTGTGCCCATACAATTTACAATGTTGACGCCCCGACTGCATATATAAGTATGCCGATCTGTGCCTATCAAAATCCATACTTTTAGCGGTTATCTTCAATTTCTAGATATTCACACCGATTTGGTTAGAGCACGGCACAAGTCATGTTAGGGGGGTGCTGATGTCAAATTTAATGTCAACCTGAGTAATTTCGATGGTCATTTTGAATTTTGAATTCTCTACCGATTTGGTTCAAAATCGGAATTAAAGTGGTTGGAGGTGCACTGAAATCAAATGCGAAGAATGATAACAAAGAATGTTTTTCTTCATTCTCTAAGGACCTAGTATCTCGGACGATATTAGGTCCTTTGAGACCAATTTGGTTTCAAATTGTAGAATCTTTAGCCTACTTTAAAAAATATTAATTAACCTTCACCGAAAAATTACCCCTTCACGGTCAAAATTGGTTAGACACAAAAAAAAATTGAGAAGTATGATAACATATAATGTTTTTCTTCATTTAGAACAGCTGTATTTCGGACGATATTACGTTCTTGGAAACCAATTTGTTTTCAAATTGTACCATCTTTAGCCTACTTTAAAAAATATAGATTAACCTTTACCGAAAAATTACTCCTTCACTGCCAAAATTGACCAAAACACTAAAAAATAGCGAAGAATGACAACTTACAAAAAATTTGCATAATTTAGAACAGCTGTATCTCGGACACTGTTAAGTCCTTAGAAACATATTTGATTTCAAATTATAGCATATTTGGTCTACTTTGCTTGAGGGAGGGGCAAAGGGAAGATAGGAGACTTTTGTGAAAATACTCCCTGTTATAGGTATTATTCACCTGCAAAATTTCAGTTTTTCTTATTGCCTTCATTGACTGAACTACTGGTGAATTGTATTCAAGCTTATTGTCTGCGTCTGGAGTGGGTTGTAAATTATTGTTATCTACCTATGTTATATTTTTACTGCTGTTTAGTATACAATATTAAAGGGCGTTTCTAAATCCCAAAAATTATCAAAAGACAAATAATTCTTATTCCCGTTTAATAAACGGGATCTAATTCACATCCGCCATCTTGGTTCCTAAGTTAAATGTAATAGTCGGATTCCTTAACCATTAATAAAAACCAAAGCCATTGAAAGAACAGCCGTATAAAAAAGCATCTAATTCATTTCAACCATCTTGAATCTACAAGTGGACAATCGAAAATCGGATTCCTTGATTCAAAAACCATGAAAATAATTCCTATGTTAAAAAACTGTGCTTATAAGTATTTCTGAGCAGGTGGTCCACGTTTCCCATTTCTATAATATTTCCAAAGCAAAAATAAAAGATTATGCTGTGAAGAAATAAATACGTAAATAGTAACAAAAAAAATATTTTGTGAAAGGGAAGCACTTTGTATGGGTACTGTCAATTAATAATATATTATATACAAATTAAAAAAATATATATATATTCTCATAATTTACCCTAACCTATACCACAGGTGGGCAAACATATTTGCAAAGAGCCAAATATGTATGTACATTACAACGATTTAAAAAAAAAATAAGAACCAATTCTGTTTTTTTTTGATTTAGCAAACATTTACTATGATTTCAGCACTTTATTAAATTACGGGTACCTACGCTGAATAAAACTTGATATCATATTTAATAAACATTTTATTCATTCATAAAAAAATTATATATAATTAAGGAATCCATAATGAGACATCTTAATCAAAAATCAAATCAAAAGTTAGGTCATTCTACCTCCGTAGAACATGAAAACAAATATCTAGATCTATAACAAATACCTAGATCTGTGAAAAACAAATAATATTGTGGACAAATACCCATATCTGTGAAAAACAAATAATATTCAAAAAAATAATATATTCAAAACCAATAATATTGTGGATAAATACCTAGATCTGTTAACCATTGTTAAAAATAAAATAATTACTATCGTACATTAAGATCAAAAGCATTATAATAATTAGTTAAGTATTTTAATATTAAGTATTACACTATTACGTAATTATGATGTATTACCTATTAAAATATTAAGTTGAGATTTAATTATTTTATTACAAACAAATAAATAGGAAAAATGAGAGATTTCTTACAATCAAACTGATGGATCAGTTTTGTAAGATTTAAGTAACATAAAATATTGTACAAAGAAAAATTGAAGAAAACAGATTAAAAATAATATATATTAAATCATGACAATGACAATCATAATAAGTACTTAATGCGAACCATGCCCTTGCATCTCCTTGGAAAGTTTGAGTAAGTCAGGTTTGTATGTTGTTGTTCTTAATTTTAGGCACGATTCCTGGTTGTCGTCAATAAGACGACTTCTCAGTTTACTCTTGATAAAGTTCATGCTTGAAAAAGATTGTTCGCATGAATATGTAGAACCGAAAAGGGATAGAACAGAAAAAGCGAGTTTTTTCAGCTGGTCATAAGAGTTGGGGATACTATTCCAAGCGTTGAATATGATCATGTCTTCCTACTCTAGGTCTTTCAAGGTAGACCACTTGTGTTGTGAACTAAGCTCACATTCGTTCTTCTCCAATATTTCTAAATCAACACAAAGACGTTCAAATTTAGAGCTCCATATTTCCTTGTTTTTTAAATCCAGCAATTGTATTTCAAAGTTACCAACGTCAATGCCAAAAGGAGAAAAATTCAAATCTGTTATCGAAGCATTAAGAGGATGTTTGACGAATGCTAAGGTCGCTCTGCTGTTTTTAAATTCCTGAAACCTGCTGAGAAATGCTTCCCTCATATTTAAAATGGTTGTTTTGAAGTATTGCTTGTCAATGAAAGAATTATTTTCTTGGCGATGCTTCGGCAAACTCGGAAAGTGAAATAATGTTTCCCTTGCAAAATCTTGAGCAAAGAGGGATAATTTGTTTTCAAATGAAACGACTTCTTCTAACATCGAAAAAATTGTATTTCCTTTCCTTTGTAGTTTATGATTAAGCTGATTTAGATGAGACGTAACGTCTACCATGAAATAAAAGTTTTGAATCCACTTTTCGTCTGTTAGTTCTGGATAGTTAACACCCTTCTCGAGGACAAATGCTTTGATTTCTGGAAACAACAATTCGAAACGCTTTAAAACGTTCCCTCTTGATAACCAACGTACCTTGTTATGAAGCAGAAGATCACCGTACTCACTCTCCATTTCAACTAAAAATTCTTTGAATTGGCGATGATTAAGAGCTTTAGCTAAAATAGAGTTAACAATCGTAATCACCAATTCCATAACTTTACAAATTTCTTTTGGAAATGTCTGCGCACAAAGCGCTTCTTGATGAATGATGCAATGGTAAACAAGTATCTCGTGAATAATTTTTTCTTTCAAAAGAGCAATAAACCCCTTTCTGTGGCCGGTCATACTTTTGGCCCCGTCTGTTGAAATCGACACTATTTTTTCGAGAGAAATTTGATGTTTATCCATACATTCAATTACAGCGTTGGCGATATCCTCTCCACGCGCCTGACCTTTGAGTGGCAATAATTCTAAAAGTTCTTCTTTAGGACCTGTATGAGAAATAAATCTTACAAAAAGCTAAACTTGCGCTGTATCATTTATGTCACAAGACTCGTCAACTGCTATTGATAAAGCCGAAACCAATTTTAGATCTTCGATTTGCTGGATGGTTATATTCGAAGACATTTAAATTGTTCTATCTTTCATTGTTTTGGCAAACAACGGTAACTCTTTAATTTTTTTTTAAATTTCTGCCTTGTTCTTAAAATCTCGAAATACATCTTCGGATACCTTTACAAAAAAACTTTTAATGTATTCGCCGTCTGTGTACGGTTTCCCTCTCTTAGCAATCCCTCGACTAACAACAAAACTTGCCATATTAACATTACTGAAAGATTGCATCCAGTTGTTGAATACAGAAGTTGATGTCTCTTGAGTCTTCTGGAGTTTCTCAACTGCTTTCTTCCTTGCATTACCGACAGGATATTTAGTGCTAAATGAAGTGTGTTTATTTGTAAAGTGTCTCTCCAAATTTGACTTCTTGTTATGCGCCAATTTTCCCTTACAAATAAGACATGTCGGAAGGCCACCTAAGTTTTGAATAAACGCGAAAGTCTCGGTCCACTCAACTCTAAATTCCGTTTTTCTTTGCTTCTTTTTGGTAGCCATGTGAAATAGGGGATCTATAAAAATATCCCAGAAATATTTTTTTCCGCCACCAATACTAAATGACTATCATATTATAATATAATTTTTTTTTCAGCCACCAACACTAAATAAATATCATTATAATATAAATGATTATCATATACATATATCAATTAATATTAAATTAATGATGTAAATACCCGTAGAATGTGCAGCTGGATGGAAAAAAAACCCTTGTAACACGTGCGCGACTTGCAAACACGACAAGCGCCGACCACCGTGACCGTAGCAAAGCGACTGGCGAGGTGACTGATATCCAACGCCAACCAGACTTATTGAAACTCCCTCGCACCGCGCACCCCGCAGTCGTCACCCGCCTTGCACGCCTGTCCGTGAACATTTGTGCCGGAGCCGCACTTAAGAGGCTAAAGAGCCGCATGCGGCTCCGTAGCCCACTTTGCCGACCTCTGACCTATACCAACAGATCGACTTGCTTTACTTTGCAGTAAGCGGTAAAAAAATCCTCCCTTTTCTGACTGTTAAGTTAAGTCTGTCAAGCTTCTATTAATTTATTGTTATACAGCGAATAAACGAAAAAAATATAGAGCAAATGTTTTTGGTTTCGTATTGCATCAATACGCTGAACATTTTTTTTAATCCGGCGTGGTCTACATTATCCACATTTCTCCAATCCTGCTGCCGGATCGTGGTGGTCCGTGGTTTTGAGTTTGAGGCCTAAAATTCCTAACGGCGGTGAATACGCGATCTTATACTGGACACTTAACCCATTTAGACCGAAGGTTTTTTTTTGCGATTTTTTTCCTGAAATTCATATTTGTTACATGAAATGGTGTAAAAAAAAAATATTTTGTAAGTAACTAAACGCAAGCAAGCGACACTAACACTATCACCCACTTGATACTTCTAACGTCGTAAAAAAAAAAAACAACCACAACGAGTCTAGTGTTCCGAAATCGGATCACTAGGCTTAAATGGGTTAAGGTGATTTTCCCACGAAAACAGCGCTATAGAAATAATCCAATTATTATTATTATTAAACTGTGAATATTTGAAAATCTCCCACTTCCACCATAGTATACAGAAAATGTTGCTTGTGTTGTGATGGAGGCCTAAGGCAGCCGAGGAATTGAACTCACAGATTTGGTGCACTGCCGTTCAAGTTTGTTTAGCGTGATTTTGACTCTGATAAGCAAATTACAAAACACTTATAAAAAGGGTTAAACTAAATATTCGATTTTTGTAACGACGCCTAGACCCAGATGCAATGCCAACTCAGCCAACCAGTGTATAGTATTGTTAGTACCTGGTGAATGATTGTAATGCTGGGCCTCGTACTGCTGCGGGGGCTCCCCAGGCTGATAGTGCTGCTGGGGGGCCTGCGGCATGAGGTGCTCCCCACGCGTGAGGGCACGCTGGCGCTGCTTTTCACGCGTGCAGGGCGGCGCACGCACCCGCTGCTTGCGTCTCGCGGCATCGGCCCCGCTACCGCCACCGCGAGGTCGAACCTAAGCATATTCATACATGTTAGAAAGGACACCTATCAAGAAATACTCTGAACAAAAAATCCCAAGAAGTATGATCTATACTGATTTAAAACAAAACAGGTATCACTAATTTAGGTAAGACATTTCGACTCCTAGGCCCGAAATGGTCAATGAAATTAATAATCAATTTCAAACTGTTCATATAATATTTATCATCAAAAATAAAATACATAATTCGGTGGGCTTTGAGTATAATCTGATAAGTGCAAAACGGTACGTTCAAATTTTTTGACATCTTTTGACTAAACTATTTCGGCCTTTGTGATTGAGTGGTTACAATCCTCGGCTACGAATCCGGAGATCACGTATTCAAATCCCAGTGTGTGAAAGTATATTTTATTGGTGTTATTTCACAATTAATTAAAAATAATATATAGTATTATTTGCGGCATGTTCTAGAGTGATAAATATTTTCATTATCGCCTTGGTGAAACACCACCATTCAGAAACGAAACTTTGCTTAAAAGCTTTGGCTTTAGCCATGTTTGGTGACCAGATCAGAATACCCAGGTACTTCCCCATCTCCTTCCACTCCCCACTACCTTCGGCGTCACAACATATCCCAATTGGGAATGCCATAGTCTCACTGGCTCCGGAATTAGGGAGCAGTTGGGACTGTTGTGCGGTATTCACAATAAAAGATAACACAAGACAGAGGTCCTGGATTCGATTCCCAAATGCAACTAATACCTTTTTATTAATTGTGGTTTTTTTCGGTTTCGTGTTTCATTAAGGATTGGGTAATATTATCTTCCTCAATGATTAAATTAAATCACAAAATATTCGTTTTTAGTAAACAAACTGAACCTTTTTACTTAGTTGACATTTAACTTAAATTGGCACGCCTAGCTCGCCCCCCGCCCCTCTTATTTTGGTTTATTTGCTATGTGCTTAATAGCCACATAAAATAGTGACTCACCTTCTTCCCCCTGTCGTGTTGGATCCTCTCGGTATCCTGCAGCATCTCCTGTCTCCACAGCTCAAAGAAGTAACCAGGATCCGTGTAGAACTTGAGGCCATCGCGTCCATCATCTCTGTAAGGATTGAGCTTGTCGAGAGGCGGAGGACGCTCACAGACGGCATACGTTTCCAGCATGGCCGTGGGCATGGTGCCCCGTGAGAAGATCTGCTGGTCGAATTGGGTGGAGCTCTTGAACGCCTTGCGCATTTGTATATCATGGATGGTCACTACAAAACATAAATAATTATTAATTATTTTTATTCATGAAACATTTTATTTTATTTAGGCATTTGGATACGCATTAATTATAGCGATACAGTTGTAAATAATTTCCTCATACGAATGGTAAGAATAAGTTACCAGAAGAGTAACGTACCACTGTATTCCTGAATAGAATGCCCTGCATCCTTTTAGACGGTTGCCATAAGAAACATTCAATATTAAAAATGTATATAAATCAATCATTCCGTAGAGGGGTTCTAAATAAGAGTACTGGGACAGCAGAAAATGAAAAGGTATCGAGGAAGGTAACTCACCATCCTCCACGTTGGCGTCTAGGTTGGTCACTTTGGTGGAGAGGCGGTCCAGGCGCGCCTGCAGCAGCTGTGCCCTCCCTGCCAGGCCCCCCGCCTCTCGCGCCAGTTCCCCAAACAGGTCCTCCGCATGGCGCGACAGAGACGACAGTTGTCTAAAAGCAAATACATTATACAATGGTCAAACCAATGGGAATATTGAGCCTATATATGTTTTTACTGGTTCCGTGAACATTGAACAAAAATAAAAGAGACAACAAGATCTAACTTAACTTAACTAAACCTAACCTATGACTTTATCAGGTTCTGTTTTATCCGGAGACTGTATTTATTATTGAGAAAAAGTGTGTATGCTTAGAGGGGTTTTTGCTTATTTTATAATAATAATAATAAATGTTTATTCCGGTATGTGGGGAGGTTAGTGCAGTCCCACACATTCCATACAACAATATACATTCAATAGTTATAAAAGATATACAAAATATATACATACATCACATCGTAAAAATAAATAAATAAAGAAAAATAATAATTTAACTAAATAAGAGTAAGATAACTCCTTAAGGGTGCTGCGGCATTTATATTGTGAGGGGCCAATATATTTGTCCAGTATGCGTCGATGCTGGAGGCTGGACTGAGGCGGGCTTCCATGATGAGGATATTCCTGGAGCTGTTTATTCTTTCCCTCATTCCAGCCACCCTGGATCTTATAAGGGCTGCAAAACCGGAAACTCGCCCCTCCGTGAACATACTGGAAGCACTGCAGTATCTGGGGAGGCCAAACATTATGCGGAAGGCGTTATTGTACTGTACGCGAAGTCTTTCCATACTACTCTTTTTGTAGTTTGCCCAGAGTTCGCAGGTGTACAACGTTGCGCAGAAGGCAAGGAATAGAGTCCTTTTCACAGCGGTACTACAAAGGCGAAATCTTCTACTGAGCATATTCGATTTTACGCTGAGAGCTCGTCTTTGCCTATCAATGTCATCATCATCCATCAGAGTACTGGTGATTATGTGTCCTAGGTATTTGGTTTCTTCAGTCACCTTCAGGATCACACCGTTCAGGGTAGCTGCAGGAATACTAGTCGGGCTTTGTCTATATCTTATGACCAACAGAGCTGTTTTATTTTGGTTATAAGACATGTTTGTTTCTTCAGCAAACTCTTCGCAGATCATCATAACTGATGTTGTTCAGACACTGTCCTCCGATGTGGCAGCCTACCCTTGCATTGTTTAGCCTTTCAGTTAGTTCGTCCATGTAAAGGTTGAACAATATCGGGGAGCCCATAACAACGGGTGAGAAACCCTGTCGAAGGCCTTACTCAGGTCAAGGAAACATGCGTATGAGGTGGTTTTCTTATTTCTATAGTATTCTAGTGTTCTTTTCACAGTAAATATGGCTGCATCGGTAGAGGTATGCTTTTTGAAACCCATTTGGTTGTCATTAGTTTCCATGCTGGGTCCGACTCGGTCCAGTAGTAAACGTTCGAATAATCTTGCGACGGCAGTAGCAATTGAGAATTTATGATAATTTATGATAAGATTAAATGTTGAGTAACGTTATCTTTGGCAATAATCTGACATTTCCAGTGTTTCTTCTTAAATTTGAGAATGCCAAACCAAAGCGTTAAAAGTTAATTTTAAAATGCTTTCGGATAAGTCGGCTATTTTGAGTTATCATTATGCCCAAACAGCAGCACCAGCGATATGATAGAGTCGTACCTTGTGTATGTGTATATGCATAAAGTGCAAAAATAGATTTCATTATATTTTGCATAAACTGCATCCAAATCCACCAAACGAACCTAATCAATGAAATTTTGTATGTTTCAATTGATATTGAGGGATATTAGAGATTCTAACTTTTCCCCTAGAAATACAAAACATCGCCCCCGTTTATCTTTATGCAATATGCACGTAGATAAAGCATGGTATCCGAAAACTCGTGGTGCAAGTGGGAAACTGGTGAATATAGATCACATGTTATAGACGTTTTACATCTGTTGTAGTTGACTCCAATAGAGTCCAATACTGTATTGCAAGGGTCATAATGTCCGTATTGACAATTATAATTATTGATGTTTAATGTTTTTCAATGTAATTGTTAAGTAAGCTGTTTCTTGTAATTTGTTTAAAATTGAACTTATTAATCTCCTCAGAGCGGCATAATAAACTATTTGAATAATGCCGCAATGAGGAGATGCCTTAATACTTTTAAATAATATTTAACATTGTTATATGTCTGAGTTGCAACTTGCCCAGCCCAGTATAGTGGAGTACTGCTCTGGGAGAGTCAATTTAACTGTAAAAGTTGTAGTTATGTTTTCTTTCATGTCTTAATTTAGACAACCGTCGACTGAAAATAATTTGGCCAAATGGGTCGCACACAGTTTGACGCATAATATATAAGCCACATGTCGCCCTAACGAACGCGACCCTTCCTTTCTCACCGTGGGAGGTAGGGTCTTAATGCGTTCGGCAAATCGTCGCTGCATATATAATATAGCTTATGTGCCGTTTCGTATATTCTGAGATGATCGAGAAAAACTGCTTTAAAAAATAATTGCAAAGACTAGATTTGCTAAAAAGAATAGATTTGTTTAGGTGGAAAGCTTGCCTAATAATTATAAAAAATATTTTTTCAAATCTAGTCTGCAATTATTTTTTAAAGCAGTTTTTCTCGATCATATCAGAATGTACGAAATGGCACATAAGCTATATTATGAATGCAGCGATGAAATAACATAAATAGGTCAACTTTAAAAAAATAAAGTCAGTCGTAATTAATCTGCAGATTAACAAAGGTCTTTCACTTTCGCCTTCTCCACTTCAACACCATCTGTTGGCTCGCCAGCCGCCAAGCCCCCCTTTGGCTGAGCTAACTCTAACAGGAACGAGTCGCCTCAAGAATTCCTAGAAATACATCGAGCGAATGAGTGTCTTTGGATCCGGCACCTTATAAAATTTTACAGTCTTGTGACGTCGATAATTAGTCGATTACATCACATTTGGAGTGGATTTTGTGGGGTATTTGAGAGTTTGTTTTCGAGTAAATCTGTCGCTACAGGGCTACTACTGGCTATTTACCATCTTTTAAAATGTGTCAAAGTGTAGATCCGCCTCAATTATTAAAAACATAAATTAATCGAAATGCTCAGCTCGAAAAAAAAAGTTTTTTTAGATTCTCTATGTGATGTAGATTCACCAGTTTCCTGTTTGTACCACTAGTTTTCGGACACCGTGTATTCAACACCATACAAACCGGATTTTTCTTTTATATCCTCTTTCAAATTGCGGTATCTCAAAACTGTGTGTTTGGGGGGTTAGTCATTTTTCCTGAATGGGGATAATATATTCAGATCTACAGCAATTAACGCAGATAAAGTACCATTTCAACCCAATATTTCATGACCTGCGAGTAAACTATTGTATAACATTAAGTAACTTTAATCATGACGGTAAAATCAGGCATTTACTTGACTGGTAATGGACTGACTCAGCGGTGGTGAAACAGATAATACACTCTAATCGGTAGTGGAATGCATTGCTCTATAACCAAAGGTGGGCTGAGTGCAGATTTTCAATTTAGGGTAAGAATTGTGCATTAACTATTTAAAAATGGATATTATATAATCACCTTCCGCTGATTGGTATGGCCAACTAAATAAATGAGCAAACAAGTTCCTTACTTATTAGTATGAAAGAAGGTTTTTTAATATTAGATTCTGTTTATGGGTTGTTTTACTTAGGGAAGGCACAGCTTTTCAGCCTTTATGGACTGCATGCCGCTGCTAATCGGAAGCTTATCCAGAGGTGATGAATTACCCCCTAAAGCCAACAAAACAGTCAGTAAATAAGTAAATACCTGACGGTGTTGGCGAGCGTCCCGTTGGTGACGGCCTCGAGCTCGCTGGGCACGGGCAGGTGCGCCGGCAGCACGGCTCGCGCCACATACACTGGGGCTACGGCGCGCTTCGGCAGTGGCATCCTGACTGCCCCGAGTCACTCCCCCTCTCCCTCCGCTCCCTCCTGCCTCCCCTCACACCACGAGGGTCGCCAGATCTATGGACAAAAAAAATATTACTTATTAAAGTTGTCATATTATAAAAACTTTATATAGTAGAATATCTGTTGTCCGGCACTACGTAATCCCTGATGGTGCAGGATTACCGGAATTTATAAAAAACTGGAAAATATATGCGAATTTTGAAAATACAATGTAATATAGGTACATTGTTACATACCAGAGATGGCCAATGCGTCGATTGCAAAGGTATTTTTGGTCGATCGCGAACCTATATATTATATTATTTCTTGTTCAAACGAGTCAAAACTCCTGCCCTCCGACGCCGTAGGAATCACCACCAGACAGCAGTCGAGGGCCTCTGTCCTCCTGCCGACCCTTGTCTTGAACCGCCTGAAACTGATCATCAAGTAGAAGCCAAGCAGCATGTCCGCCCGGCACCAAAACCTCCCTCTATCAGAAGTACCATCTGCTCTCCGAGCCTTTCAACGCCAACATAGAGATGACTGGTAATCTCCCCACTGGAAAGTGCGCAGATTACCCATAGAAATGGTTTTCATGTAATTAAGTGAAACCCACAATACCTACTAGTTAAGAATGTGTTTCATATTGTGAATTAATAAAAAAAACTCGACTCTATTATTTTCTACTGAACCCTAATGACCCCATCATGTCAATATAATAAAAAATATGAAAAGCACTTTATGGGGAGGCAACATCCCAACCTTTCTCTCCCATCTTCTTCCCTTCCCCACTGCCCAAACCCCAATTGGGTTTTTTTTTTTTACAGTAACTCCACACAGGAGATTCTGAGGGAAATAATTTCCTTCAAGGCCTATATCATCTTTGGGGATGCTGTGGGGAGGGTCTTTCAGAGGATAGGAAGGAGTGAACTTGGGCCTTGAAGAGATCCATATTGTAGGATGGAGGAAACACAGAGGCCGGCAGATCATTCCACAGCCGAACTGTTGAACACAAGAACGAGTCATAAAAGCGACCCGTTCTCATGTGACAAATGTCAACCGTGTGCAAATGTTGGGTGCGCGTTTGTCGTGTTTCCCGACTGGGGACCGGTGCCGAAGGGATCAATGACGCTAGGTCCTAGAGCATCTTCCATTAAAATACCGGTAGAACAAGGACAGTATTCCCACCTGACGTCTGTGCTCCAAAGATTGCAGTCCGTTTGTTAAGAAAGGCGAATCTATCAAACGGACCGCCCGTTTCTGCAGAGTCAAGGGCTTTTTTCAGATATTTTGGGGCTCCCGACCAACGGTGCCTGTCAAATTCTACAGTCATCAATCACCGCACGAGCAGTTCCGCCGGAATCCATACTGACAGTCATTAAGCTGGTTTAAATGGCTTTGAAATTTGAAACAAAACGATTTTACGACATCTGTTAACGTACAGTAGTTTATAGTAGGAATTTTGAGGTAAGTCAGTGATCAACAGGTTTGGTCATAAATTCTCAGATGGCGATGATGGTTCCCGGAAATATTTATTTAGCGTAATTATAGATGATTTCAAGGATTCCCCTAATTTAGGGATATAACTCGGAATATAATTTGTTAGCTTCATCGTTTACTCTGTGGTCAAACATACACTCAAATCATAGTGTCGACAATAAATAGTTCATCTTGGGTTTCTTTTAACGGAACCAACTTTCTGATGTTTACTTTTCTCCAAACTTGGTTTCAATTTATTCGCTGTTATTGTTTCCATTTCATTGGGATCAATTTTATACTTGTATTTATGAATGTATGAATGAATGCCAATGAAGAAAGAGATATGTGCCAATAAGGAATTGGCTCCATTCTCTGCTTAGCCTGCGGAGAAACGACGTGATATTTAGTACCTAAGTAAGTAAGTACTTATTTCGTTATTGAGAAATTATGTTTTTTGTTTCCATAAATAAATAAAATAATAAGATTGAATATGATTGATGTTGATATTTTTACAACATTAACAGTAAAAAAGGTTTACTGTTTTTTTAATTTTTTTTTTAAAATTTTTTTTTTTTCAATTTTCTTTAATTTTTAATTATTATTATTATTATTATTATATATATATATATTTTAATTTTTTTTTACAGTGAGTATATAAATAAGACATGATTCATATAATGTAACAAAAAAATATAATATAGCTGTTCCTCACCATAAAGAAACAAGGTTCTTGTGTTTGGTGAGGGATTATCGCTTAATTAATTAGATCATAACTTAACATATTGTTGTACAATAGCAGGAAAATATGAATTTGTTGTGTAAATTTAGTAATTTATCAATAGTAATAGTATTAAAAAAAAAAGAAAAGAAATGAAAAGAAAAGAAAAGAAACGCAAGGTTTGTGGAAAAAAAATATAAAAGACAAAAAAATCTAATAAATAAAAAATAAAATAAAAGACTGTTACAGTAGTTTGAGGTAATTTTTTTTAATCTATGTTGGAATTCATGGATATTTTCTATAATTTTAAGATTAGAAGGAAGGTTGTTAAAAAAAAGTTATTCCTAGATATAGGTATGTGTTTTGCGTATGCTTAGTATTGAATTGCGGGATTTTAAGGGTTTGCAAAACAGAATTCCTATGGATTATTACAAACATTCCTTAAAAAGTGGAGGTTTTATGCAGTTAAAAAAAATATATTTACATTTTTGAAGATAATTTCTAATCAGTCAAGAAGCTGAACATGTAATTATGTGAAATTCCCTCGATAGAAAAAAATCCCAAAGTATGCTCCGAAAATTAAAAAAAAACGGGCTTGTTCTCTTATTTAACATGCTATGGGTTTAAAAAAAATTGATAGTGTTTCTTTAAATGCTACTTAACACATTCAAATTAAGATTTTTGATCTATCTTAAATATGTCGTCTTTTATTAATATTTATAGAAATGTCACTTACTTCAATTTATTCTAAACACTCTTTACATTGGCGCGCTCTTTCTATCTTTCAAATGTTCATATCTGCCTTTCAACATCGGTCAGTCGGGATTCGGAGCCCTTGCCACACAGACCTGTCGCTGGTTTAGCACCGAAAATTACGTCATTTTATTACGAGAATTTGTTTTACGTCTTAAAAAAAAAATTAAATAATATTATTTTTCAAATAATGGAAATAAACAAAAAAATTCTCGTATTTCTAAGAAAATTTTATATATGCGAAAATATAAACTAATGGCCGAAGCTAAACTAAGGTAAATGTAAAGTTTATTTTTT